>VWZS01004053.1:77413-98024 GCA_013397075.1 Rhabdornis inornatus
AAAAAAAAAAAAAAAAAAAAAAAAAAAAAAAAAAAAAAAAAAAAAAAAAAAAAAAAAAAAAAAACAAAAAAAAAAAAGCAAAAAAACCCAAAACAAAACGAATAAGATGCTGCTGACAGCTCCAGTACTGGAAACATCTCCCCTTTATCAGATCCCATATGGGAAAGTTCTCTTTTAGAGTTAGTGCAAAACCCACTCTGGGCATCCTGAGTATGACCCTCCCCTCTTAAAAAGTAAATACCTAACTTTTATTTTAAAAAGGTAGATTTAAATAAAAAGATGCTCTCAGATGGATTCATCTTCCTGCAGTTTTCATCTCCATTTCACCAGTCTTTACAGTCTTTACCTAGCTTTGCTCCTGTTCCTATGAGTTACTAGGTGTGGTTGTGATCACCTGGGACCAATCACACTGAAATCATTGGGCCCTCTTTTCAATTCTTCCCAAATTTAAACTTAGTAATTCACTTTTCCAGAGAAGGCATCCAGTTTGCAGTCAAGCTGCAAACCTTTTCTTCCCTTGTATCTTATAAAAGTGTCAGTAATAACACATTTGTAACTCATTACCAATTCTGTCAGTGTGCAAAAAGGCACAATATCNATTTAAATCTACCTTTTTAAAACAAAAGTTAGGTATTTACTTTTTAAGAGGGGAGGGTCATACTCAGGATGCCCAGAGTGGGTTTTGCACCTGTTTCCCTAAATATAAATGTACAGCTCTGAACCTCCTGAATTTGACTCTCTCTGGAAGGTTAGCAGGTGTCATGTTTTGTGTGTCCTAACAGAGTAAAATTAATCAGATATAAAAAAATTTAGAAATGCAAATAAATGAGGTGTTTGTATGTATGAGGAAATACTTGCTGTGTTTCATGTACATTGGGCTCTCTCTCCACCCAGTTAAAACAAACAAAACTCAGACTTTACAATACTTTTGCTTTGGCATTATATCATTAATTTATACAGTAAGCAAAAAAAACAAAACAAAACAAAACAAAAACAAAAAAAAAACCAAAAAAACAAAAAAACAAACAAACAAAAAAAAAAAAAAAAAAAAAAAAAAAAAAAAAAAAAAAAAAAAAAAAAAAAAAAAAAAAACCCAAAANCAAAAAAACCCAAAACAAAACGAATAAGATGCTGCTGACAGCTCCAGTACTGGAAACATCTCCCCTTTATCAGATCCCATATGGGAAAGTTCTCTTTTAGAGTTAGTGCAAAACCCACTCTGGGCATCCTGAGTATGACCCTCCCCTCTTAAAAAGTAAATACCTAACTTTTATTTTAAAAAGGTAGATTTAAATAAAAAGATGCTCTCAGATGGATTCATCTTCCTGCAGTTTTCATAACTTTGTGTTTGACCTGCCTGGACACAGGGTGTGTAACTGAGAGCTACTTTATCAGGTCACCTGTATATAAACCAGTGAGGTCAGGTTAAACTTCAAAACCAAGTAGAGTACACCAAAATGCATGACAAAATCAAAAATTAATACCAATTAAATCTGCCTATTGTGTCTGGATTAATTTTAAGCCATTTTTCCCCTTCCAAGTTTCACAAATTTCTAATATTCTGCATGAAATTCATGCACGTGTGCAGCGTCATGGATTGAGGAAAAGGGTCCTTGAGGAGAGCCTTTCATCCTAAAGATGAAAAGGAACTTCTCAGCCTTCCAATACAATGACTGACAAAAACCCCTGCCTTCCAGGAAGTCTGGCAACATTCCAAGTGATTTATGTGGAATTTGTGTATCAGTTTAGTGCCATCATTTAGGGTTTCCATTGAGTAAAGCAAATTTTTCTAGTACAATTTTATCACCTCACTCTCAGTGACTTAGACTGATCTATATGCCACTTTAAGAACAAAAGCTTAAGGACACATAGGAAGGTGACTTTAGGACAGTGTCTTTCACCAGAGATGGACATAAATAACAAAAATATCCAGTAAAATAAGGAGGACAGTAGAGAAGAAGAGGAGAGAATAAGTAAAAAAAAAAAAGTTTATTGGAGTATTACTTTCATGATGTTTAGATAAAGCAAAGAGATTTCCTTCTTCTTAATCAAAGATGTTTTAAAGCATTAAAATAAAAGTTTTTCTATTCCTATTTTGGATAGTGTCTTGATTTTGACATTTCCTTAGGTGTAAAATCTGATTCCCATCAAGTTTCCACTGGGCTTGAAGGCACAGTAAAAGGGCTACAGGAAGCAAAGCCAAACAGGGAAACCAACTCTCAAATCCAGCCAAGACCCACCAGACTCACAGGGTGCAGCCTAGCTGAGAAAACTTCCAGTTAAAAACAGGGATGTGTGCTTTAACCTGGAAAAGCAATAAATCAAGGGAACAACCACAGGCCTTAGTGCAGCTTTTAATCAAGATAGGCTGTTTGCTGGGATGAGACACTGCAACACAGCTGGGATGTCATTAAGGTAATTATGGCAGTGAGTGTTGCACAGGTGGCCAGAGCAAATGCCCTTACAGGCAGAGCCATGCTCCAAATAAAAAATAAACTGGTTTGTGCACCCAGCACTGGGGAACTGCCCCAAAAACACAGGAAATGTGGAGTTTGGGAAGGAAGCCTACAAAATACTCAAGGCAGCATCAGAGGAGCTGCTCTACAGAAGGTGGAACAGCCACAGGTGACAGCAGACTCTGCTCCAGTGTAGCACCTGCAGCATCCAGGGTTTGTTGGCTGGCACTGACAGGCAGCCCATTCCCTAGCTGGAAATAAGGTTCTTTATCTCAATGTTCAGGATCACTGCCCTTCTAGGAACCTTTCTTCCTTCTCCTTGTTGGAAGGATCCTTCTCCAAGAGACAACAGTGCTAAACCAAATGTCAGCTCCTCTAAAGCACAGACGTGTTTTCAAGAAAGGAATGCAAATGCACTGTGCTTCCTGCATGTCAATTATCTTGCTTTCAGTGTATCATGAAATATACCTAAATATTTTTATTTCTTCCTGTCTGAATTACAACTGCCAGAGGGCAGGGCTGGGTGGGATATTGGGAAGGAATTGTTCCCTGGAGGAAGATGAGGCAGAGCAGGGCTGTGGTGGCACAGCTCCAGCACCACTGATGTTGCAGTTTCACAACTGGGGAGTTAAATTCTCTACCAACAGGTGTCAAAATAGGCTTGGGGAATGGTTATCCATGGAAGGAGATAACATTCATCAAGTCACTTCTCCATTAATGCATTTAATTTTGATTTATTTACTTAAGAACTTGAACCTCATGTCATTTATTCGCCTTCACATGAACATATCAACATCCCCTGCCCCATTAAAAAAAAAAAAAAAAGAAATAATTCCACCTTTGTTCAAAGTGCACATTGCTGAGCTGTTGAAATTACCTTGGTTTTTCAGTTGTCAAGGAAAAAAAACCAACACTAGATTCGTGGGTGTGCATCATCAAGCTTGGAATCACCAGCTTGGTCTGAAAATGATTCTAAAATAAGGGTCTTACAATTTAACTTAAATATAATAGAAGCAGTTATTTTGATGATTTATGCAGAAATTAAATTGGATTTGAAAAGATTTTACAACTCACCAAGGAAATAAAAGTTCTTTCACGTGTAACATTTAGTAGTATGTGGATAATACAACAACAAACATTTTTGAATTTTACATTAATCAACGTTGTTGCATCTAACTGTGCAGTGTGATCATTAGCTGCTCTAATTTTTTTGATCAATCACCAGACTTTCAACACTCTTTGCAAAGCATGAATCTGACTCAGTTATATAATATCACTAAATAATGACTCATTTTGGGACAACCACATTCAGCTGCATCACTTTATATGCTGAAGAAGGAAAAATAAGGTGTGTAGAGAATATGCAGAGATATCAGCAATTTTGATAATTTTCATAGAAAGATGCCCAAGTAATATGTTGTAAATCCCTCTCAGTGCAATACTCACAACAGGATTTTTAAAGGGGCATGGAACATCTTGATACTTATACTGTAAATATATTTTGGCTATGCACATGGTGTAACACAGTTTGGCAGCCACAAGTATTTCAGAGGCATAAAACCATCAGGTTGTGGGGGAAAAAATCAGTATCAAATTTCAGGTGGAAGAAAAAAAAAAGGGTATCTACAGCTTTAAGGGAAAGGGAAATGAGATTATTCCTTGGGATGAACCATTTTCAATTACAGCCTGACAAAAACAGAATAACTTAAACCCGAGGTAAATTAAAATGGCTAAGTACTAACACTACTTAAAAATAGACTTTTAAGGAGAAGCCTTCACAGATGGAACTTTAACTGCATGGCACAGCCGGGTGCTGTTACAACAAGCTTTTTTTAATTATTATTAACTTTGATCAAAGCTTATTAACCAGCAGCACCAAGCCATCAGTGGATTGGACTGCACAGGAGAGCTAATTAAATTTAAAGGGGCACAAAGTCCTGAGGGCATAACACACAAGCCCCAAGGCAGGAGCTTGAGTGCAGGGGGTGAGAACATTTGCACGGTGAGGCAGAGGGAGATGGCAAGGTGCTTGCTCTTATTTACTGTGGGCTCTGCAGAGAGTTTAATACAACCAATCCTGAACCTGTCCTCACCATCAAACATGCAGAAAAGTGTGGGCACTGAATGCCTAGGGAAAGATGGAATATTTCCACACACCTCGGCAAGGAACACAGATCATAAAATTTTATTTGATCCAACAGGGCAGATCACGACATCCCTCCTTACCCTAAGGAGAGGTAACTTCTTCCAATTATAATGTGAAATACAGCTAAAGAGTTTATAGACAAGAGAAAACAGAACAGGATGCAAGCTGACTGTAAATTGGTGCACAGCTGCCTTGTTTTGTCCAGAGGCAGACACATATAATAGCATTTATAACTGAAAATAACAACAATAAATCATACAACAATTTCTTCCATTGCCTACATCCCACCTGCTACGTTATCCTTCGTATCTACAATAGATTGCAATAATTGCATCTTTCCCTGCAGTTTTGTCATATACCTGGGAGGAGGAATAATGTTCTCTTTTCTGGACACTTTTCAGGCACTGTGAAGAGTAAACTGTTACCCTCCATCTACCTTTCAAGCTCCTGGGAAGGCAGCAGAGAAGGGGAACAGTTATCCCATCCTTGCTCATGTTTTAAACGCCCCCCCCGACACGTGGACCACTAAAACATTTTTCAATTAATAAAATGAGTTGATTTGCAGGATGAAGCCATCATTTCCAACCATGATATCAAATTAAGATTTATCAGTCTGATATTGTCATTTCAAGATCCTTAGAAGGAAGGGCTCAGTGGCTGGAGTAAACAAAACCTGTAAAATTCAGCGCAGAGGGGAAGAAAGAGGAATTGGTAAGAGCTGGGTTGTCCTTAACCAGAAAAGGGTTTCTGTATCCTAAAATGACAGAAGCATCTTGCATCAGCGTGGTGGCATCATGTTGAGTCACCCACTGACTCCTGTGGGCTAAGAGAAACACAGGCTGGCCATTTCTGGGGTTTGTGGCTTGTTTGGGGTTTTCTTCCCCTTAAAGAACAATTGTGTCCAGTTGGCACCAGCACACAGAGGGAACCACAGCCCTTATCCCATTCCACACCTTTGTGGTATTTCCAGGTCTGCTCCAGATGGGGGAACTTTGGTGAAGCACCAGTAGAGAAAGCAACAACTACAACCCACAGAACCTCGCCAACCCTGGAATAAAACCTGGAGCAAAGCAAGACCAGCCCTGTCCTGCTCCCAAGAAACATTCCTGACGCTCCATACATGAAGAACAGCAGCAAGTTATTTCCTTCATCCCTTCTTCCCTCTCTCAAGCAGGAGCTCACAGACATTTCAAGGACCTGGCAGGTCATCTGTAGCTGCTGCTTCAGGATTTATTAAACTGCAGTGAGAGCTGGAGTTCTGTGCCTTTCTCAACCTCACATTCACAGCCCTAAGTAAGATTCCAAATAAATTCTCCCCGTGCTCATGGCATGACGGGCAAAACTCTTGTATAAGATCACACACAGTATTATTTACAAATGTATTATTATTTATAAATGCTGTTCTTTTTCTAAGGGGTGTAATTCTCATCAGCTGTTTTTCTGGGTGCTTTAAAATACTAATTAAATTTTAATTTCTTCCTTTACAATGCAAAGCATTAACTACATCAGTGTGTAGTCAAGACAAAAACTACCATGTTTCAGTTGATCTTTGCTTTAAGCTATGAAGCAGAAACTGTTGTGAGAAAGCAAACCATAAATCAAACCTACAAATAGTACTGGAAATGCCAAAAAAAGAATAAATTTTAGGTAAACTTTTAGGCTCTAGATTATGCCTCTTTACAAAGATTGCAATTAATCATTCTTACTCACTTTCTTAAATTTTTCTTCATTAGATCGTGCTACAATATTTGCATCAGATCAACATCAGACTGATAACTAAATAAGTAATTCAATTTTCTTTTAATAAACATCAGCAGGTTTTTCTTCCACGTCCACTGAAATACCCTGGTATCTCTTGAGTGCCCCAAAAATTCAGGGAGAAGAACAATTACTGGTGGTTCAATAAAACCTTCAGACAGTTTTACACTCTGCTGTTCAACAAATCCTGATTTTTTTTTTCTGATTTTGCAACATCTGATTTCACAGCTTCTGCGTAACATCCTCCTGAGCTGCTAGAACAGAATTATGTTGTGATGGAACCACCCCAAGTTTTCCCCTCCCTGCTTTTCCAATTTCAAGTTTTCCCCTCACTGCTGCTTTTTCAATTAATAGTGAATTATTTGGACATGCATATATACAAATGCATTTTTGCTGTGCATCTATGTGTGCCTACACACACCTGCCTTCACTTTTCACCAAAGAAGTTTTTTAATTATGATCTTCTCTCTTGATTGTGGGTTTCACCAATATCTACTAAAACTACCTCAATGATCTTCTAATGCTCATTGACTCCTGCCATGATATTTCAAGTCCAAAAGGAAAAGAAATACAATGATGGACTAGGAGATATGAAAACTAAGATAAACAGAAAAAAACCCCAAACATTATCTGTTTTATCTTTTATGTCTTACTGTCCTTGATGCTTCATGATCCACTCTTTCCACTCATCCCTGAAACAATGTTTTCTCCCTAAAAACACGGTCTGCCTCTTGTTGAGTGTGAAAATTCCACGACAGACTTCAGATATTCAGCACCCAGCTGTGCCTTCCCATTGTCCACTGAAAGAGAAAGCTGTGCACTAAGGAGGAGCACCAGCTGACCTCAGGGACACTCATTGTGAGGGCTCAGCAGTGCCATTGCCTTGAAAAACTCAAGTGTGTCACCCAAAGCATTCACTTCATGGTCTTCATGTTATCTGCAAGTTTTGCATCTGAACTCTCCCAGTCTGGACCTAAACCCTGAGGACTGCATCCCTCAAAGGTAAAATAAAGTACATTTTTTGTTTGCACCTCAAATAAAAACACAGTTGGTGTCTTTTCCTGTGACACTGATCAGTCCAGTCCCTCACATTTGCCTGAGCAGGGCAGTGAGTGTTGTTTTCATTATTAAATAAATATCTCTGTCTCAAAGCTCTCACTGAGCTACTTAGACCCCACTGAACTTAGAAGACTCCACACCTTCCACCTTTCCTTGCCTTTTCACAAAACAAAATATTTCTCATCATGTTACATGAACTGACCAATCACCACCCGACAGCAAAGACTTCTGGAGACTTCTGCAACAATTAAATTATTTCTCTCTGTGATCCCAAATTTTTCCACTTGCCTGAAGCTCTGCCTACTTTATATAAAGCCAGAAATTCCTCATCAAACAGGCCCACGAGTGACAAAGGTTTTTGCCACTGGCAACAGGGTCTTGAACACTTCTGGTTCCCAATGTGCACAGAAAATTGCTGTTTTACAGGAACACACCATTGTCTGGATTACCTTCACCTAAGGTGGAAATAAAAAGCTCCAGTGAGAGAACCCATAGCAAACTCTGCAGACCAGAAGGGAAGTCTGTGTATGTATTTTTATACACATATATGTATATATCTATACATATGTATAACCATGTAACAACTATCAATGCAGTTTTGAAACTTTGATAGCATTTATCCCATGTATTGCCATTAGTTTATCACAAACATGCCAAAATTCTGATTCGCAGTTAAATATCTTGTACTGTATAATGGACCATCACTGCATCCCACACACTTTACAAGGCTTTAGTCCTGGAAAAAATCATCAGATTAAGTTTCATGAGCATCTTCACAAGGCCAAAAATCCTCTGACAAATTAAAGTGGATTCTGCTATAAATACATTTTCATTCCATTTATGCACACAGCTCTTTTTATAGCTGTTAAACCTCCTCTCTTTCCCCATTTTTAAACACTATTGAAACTGTCAGGAGCTACCTTTTACACTTTATCAATCATGGCACACACATCATGATTCCTAGAATTTAAAATGGAATTGTTGATGGTTCAGATACTGTTAAGACTGTCATTAGCTCCACAAAGTGTGTAATTTGTCACTTTGCAAGAAATGACAGTGCCTTCACTAGTGCAACATGCTTTTAAACCTCCCCTCTAATTTGAAAATGCCAGTATTGTACTCTGCTTCAGGAGAGGTATTTTTAAGGCTTGCTGGCTGGCTTGTCACAGATAAATCTGTCAGGTAGTATTTTGCCTTCCTTAAGCTTTATTCACACAAAGACTGTCTGTGATAAAACAGGAAGACAATGCTTTCTGTCTTACCTGATGGCAACGAGGCCCCTGCCAGATTTTCACTTTCCTCATCAGTGCTGGCATCATAGTTGTTTTCTCTCTTTATAACCACCTGAGTAGCAGCTATACCATCCCTGAAAACATCAAAAGAAAGGGAAAGAAATTAAGGTATTTTTGTTTCTCAAAGGAATTAAATAATCCAGGGGGAATATGTATGGAATTGCCACCTATGGAAAGGGCAGGGACATGATCTGATTGGAAAATCAACTGCAGCCCAGCAGAAAACAGGACAGATCTATCAAAAACTCATTTCTTGGCTACAGCACCCCACTGCAACATGCCAGAAGAGGGATGCCAGAAAGAATCCTCCTCTCCCATGGTTTCCAGGATTGGTTTGGATAACCCAGCACTCAGCCAGGAAGAACTGCCACTCACTGTCAGGGCCAAGGAGATGGAAACTGAGCTGAGCTAAACTCAAACATGCACCAGGTACCACACCAAGAAACCCAGGGAAATTAAATACCTTGAGCATTTGGCATCCACTGCAGATTCTTTAGCTTCACTCAGCAGCTTCTGCAGGTTTCTTATCTTTGCCTTCTTCTCATTCAGCACCACAACAAACCTGCTGTAAAGGTCAGCCTCCAGCTCCTCTTTAGCTTCCACGCATTTTTCCAGCCTGCAGCACAAAATCAACTGTTACACAAATTCTTCTTCTGTTTCCTGGAAGACAATTCTGTCCTGAGGCCAGCCAGGAATCCCCACTCCAAGCCACGCACGACTGGTCCAGCACCTTGTGTCTGAAACAGGCCAGAATAAGCTTTTTTGTCGTTGTTTTTTTCCACAGAGAAGTGCAATGAACTCTGCTTCCAAAAGGGAAAAGTTCCCAGATGTGAACCTTTCTCCTCATGCCTTTTTTATTTTTCATAGGTTCTTGCACACCTCCATCTGAAACAACCAAAATGTAAATAGGCAAATATTCTTTATTTTCAATGCTGAATCACAACAGTGGGCATACTTTAGCAGGAAACACATAATGAGATTATAAACAGATATGATTCACCTTGACAGGTCTCAAATCTGGACCACACACCGGTGTGAAATGTACTTGAGGAGGAAAAGAAAATTCCAAAATATAAAAATGTTTAGAAGCTCTTAATACCTTCAGAGGAAAATATACTTCAGGTTTTTAAAGAATTTTAGTATGCACCTGTGGGGAGATCAATGTCAACATAAGGAAGCACAATGGGAGTATTCAATTAAGAATATGGGTGTATAAAGTCTCATAAGCAAAACTGGAATACAAGCAAACCTGAACACACAAATCAAGTGATTTGTGGCAAATGTAATTCTGTATTTAATTCTTGTATTTCACAACCTTTCAGTCATTGGGTTGAACCACAAACATTTTATTAGCTGTGTACACAAGAAGAAAATAAATATCTTGATAATCTCACTGATCGTGATAATTATAGTAAATAGCCATAACAACATTTTTTTCACTAGCCTGTGCAAGGCTGTAAAAAAGTTTAGAAAGCTTATTATGCTATTAAACCCAGACATGTAACAGATTTTAAAAATATTAATTTATAAGGCAAGAGATTTAAACAGACTTCCTACATAAATACTAATTACTTTGTTCACAGATCAAAACTATATATGATGTAAGAAGCAAGACAATAGCAAAAAAAAAACAACTGATTTTTATGTTGTGGTGATATGTGTGAAATCTCATGAAGTATTAAGCCTACTGTTCAATGCTTTGGGGATATGCTTGATAGTTGATAAATAATTCATCTAATTTAAATGCAAATAGCAGAACACTATTACCATATAGATCAGTTCAATAATTCCTAAATGAAAGATCATAGCTACTAATCAACTACCAGGAGACTTTCCACCTACAAAAGCGAAGTTAACTGTTTAGTGGGGAATAAACAGACAATCCACAAAGAATCATAAACCCTAATGCAGGGCCCAGAAGAGCCTGGACATGCTTGATACTAATTATTTCCGTACACATAAAAATGAGGGGGGGAAAAAGGATTTTGCCTAAAATATGCTAAATTTGTCTGTATCAAATCCTGTAGAATAATCCCCTCTCCCACACATACACCAAGGAAAGTGGTTGCTCTCTGCTGAGGCTGGTTCAAATATTGAGAAATGTGGCTGACTTGGCCAAAAAAGTGCCATTTAAGATAACTCCAGTGAGGCCCTTGAGTGCTGCAAAGACGTCTCTTTATGAAAACCCATGCAAATGGAAACTTCCAGTGAAGGAAAGCTGATGCTGCCTGGACTGTGAGTAGTGCAGTGGAGAAACCTTCTGCAAGACTAGCCAATTCTTTCAGCCTCTGGAGAAAAAAAAAATTAGCATCTTGAACATTAGAATTAGAATATTAACTCTTCCCTCTGGGCAGAACCAATTAGTAGTATGCCATCAGCTAATCTTATATGATTGTTTTCATTTATGTGAACACCTTTTTTTGACTTTTTTTTCCCTCTGTTATTCAAAGCTATCCACTTCCAAATACATTCTCCAGACACAGAATGGCATCAATTTGGCAAAACACTCAATGTAAGAGCGCTGAACATCACAAAAGCATCACACTAATGCTGTACTTGCAAGTTATGAGCCTTTAAAATCCACTATTAAATGGCATACGTGACACTTGAAAAGAGGCTGGTAAAAGGCAGTGGTCTTGGGGACAGAGATGCATTAATTGTGCAGGTGAGGTGTCTCTGTGGAGGATTCACTGAGGCATTCACCCCTTGAGCTACGTGAGCACAGAGCAGAGCTGGCTGGGCTTCATTCCAATACCTCGGTGGCTGCAAACACAAACTTTAATTGCCATTCCCCCCGTGCTGCTGCCTCTGCATGCCCTGTGCCCCTCAAACATCTCCCCAGGCCAGGTGGAGGAGCTGCTCGTCTCACAGATGAGCTCCCAGCACGATGAACCCCAACGGGGCTCGGTTGCTGGGGTGGTGCCTCCCAATTTGTGCATCCTCAGGTCTCTCTGCAATGCTGTTCACGTGCCAAAATGCACCCAAGGTGGCAGGCACTGAACATCCTGCACAGCCCACAGAAACCAGACACTGTTAGGGACTGTGACAAACAATAAAATGAGAAATTAATAATGAAAAACAAGATTTCCAGTGCTGGCCCAACACAGAGTAATCACACGTGCTCTACAGGGGTGAACACAAGATATCAAGCTTAATGGCACTTCTTTAATTACCAGTGGCAACTTTCACAATCCAACACTATGAAGGAAAGAATTCAGCATCTCTGGCATTCATCCCTGTTCCCAGTGCTCTAAAATAATTCCTGGATCTCACAGCACTGCTCCCTTGCATTTCAGATTCACCCTCCCCCCAGCACTGGCAATGGTATGGAATGTAGATGAGCTAATGCTGAAGACTCAGTTTCAAGCCCAAAGTACCTTGCTTGCATTTTTATAATCTGCTTGTGGTTTAAATACGCTGTCACTGCAGTTGACCACAACATAAATTGGCAGCTATTTTGAATTTGGCTTGTCTACACAAATTTTAGACGCCTGATAACAAAATACACACCCCACACCCAAACAAAAAACTGGATTTTTATTGTTCAAGGAATTATTTTGCTACAGGTTATTGCTAGTTAAAATTTGCCACCTCCATCATCATGGAATCAGAGATGGGTTTGGGTTGGAGGGACCTTAAAGCCCAGCCAGTTCCACTCCCTGCCATGGGCAGGGACACCTTCCACTATCCCAGGCTGCTCCAAGCCCAATGTCCAACCTGGCCTGGGATGTATCAGCCTTGAATTTTCTATATGGAATAAAGAGAACAGCTATTCTGTTTGGATATTTTAACTCATCCATCCCTGGGGTGCACACACACACACACACACACACTCAAACCCAGGCAGCCACCTGCTCACCAAAACCTCCGTGATGGCCAAGAAAATTCGAACAGGGAGATGGAAATGGGATGACTGAATAATTCCACCCCACGCCCCATGACTCAGGGGCACAAAAGCAGCTCTGAGAAGCCTGCCTGCTATGTTTTAATTCTAATGAAGTCCTGAGGAGAGAGGCTGTGAGCAGAGGGAGCTGCAGGGGCTGTCCTGGCCTGGAGCTCAGTTCTCCACACCACGTGCTCTGTATTTGATGTTTCACCACTCGGCACCATGAGTGGTGCAGGATGTAAATCCTGAAATCCTGCCTCCTGAACAAAGACAGGCGCAGCTTTGTTCAGCTCGGGGCAACTCTCAGTGTTTGGAGCTGAAACAGCAAAGGGAGGCAGCAGCAGGGTAGAACTAGGCTGTGGCAAAAATAATTAAAAAAAAAAAAAATCACACCAAATTAAATTAGAAAAAAAAACAAACAAACAAAAACCTCCCCAAAACCCCAAAAAACCCAACTAAAAAGCCCAATACTTCTTGAATGAAAATGATTTTTGAGTTATTTCTATTCTGCATTTAATAGACATCCCAAAGAGTGGTGACCATAAAACCTTCAGTGTATATTTTGAAAATCCATTTTTCATTTGCTCAAAACTACAAACATGCTAAAGAAACCCACCAGCTTGCACTGAGAACAAAGTCACGCAACTCTGATTTTTTTTTTTTCTCTTTTTTTTTCTCTTTTTCCTCCTTTTCTTTGGGGTTATTCTGTAAAAAGTGCCACCCCACCATGGAAATTGATACAAGCACTAATGCCTCTTACACATCAGCGTGTAATGCAGTACAGAACATGGGTTATACAATACACTATTGTTCAATTACACTGTTAAGCAGTAAAACACTACTTAGGGAGGCCCTCTGCTTGTCAGGGAGACTGTCAGGAGAAACTGTTACTCATTTTAATGAGAGGGGAACAAAACTAACTCCTCCCCAAAAGTTGGCTCTCTTTTTCAAGGTAAATTAAGGCAAATTAGCTGCATTCTTTCATCAATCTTCCTAGATTGTGTGTTTTTTCAGGTAAATTTAGAGAAAAGCAAGATAAATCTCTGACTGCTCTATGCTTACTGAAACAAGCATAGATTATTTCACTACAGAATGATAGACAAGTGAGATAGTAAATGCAACAGCAATCACAAAAATCTCTTGAAAAATAATGGTACTTTTTTCTACAATACTGCACTCATTTTTCAATTCCAGCTTCTTCAACAAAGAAAACAGATAGAAGAAACAGCAATTCATTCCCCACTCAAAAATGTAAATAATTTACAACACCAGTCCTAAGAATTATAGGAAATAATACTAATGAAAATACTTCCTAAAGAAAGCGAAGCTAATTCCACAGATTTTGAGGTGTTTGGGGTTTTTTTTTCTAACTCATAAACTAAAACCACCTTTAATTGCACATTTTTAGTATCAGCTGCATCTTTTTCAAAGGGAGGAGATCCACAACCACATGGGTTGCATAAAAATGCAAAAAAATTGCATAAAATTGCATAAAAATTTCTGTCCACTGCTGCTGAGCTTCTCAGGTGAATCCACCTGGGAACTCACCTCTTCTCCACGTCACTCCAGTTGCTGAAAAGCCTTTCATTTTCTCTCTGCAGATGCTCAGTTTTGGCCTGCAGCTTTCCCAGGCTGTCCAGGCAGTAACCAATGAGTTCCTTGACCACCTCTGCTGGGCTTGGGACTTCCTGCAGCTTCAGAGATCCAAGTCTGAACTGGGACACAAGGAAACAATGAGTTATTTCAACTGTACAAGAAACTTCACTGAGGCTCTGTAAACTTGAATACATCTTTAATAAGCATAACACCTTACAGTGCTCCAGTTCAAAGGGAGATAATAAATTTGTCATTAAGAGAATGGAGGAATACGTGGAATAATCTACATGTTAATTATTTCCAGAGGGCCAAAATGTTGCGAAAGGGTCTGGAGCATCTCTGTGCTGGAGAAGGGAAGGCTGAGAGGNGGATTTTTGTGATTTATGCAGCCAAAATGAAAAATCTAGCCAGCAAGTTGTCACCTCCAGGGTTCAGACAGCAAGTTCTTAATCATGAAAGGACTCCTTCCATTAAACAGGCAGCATCATCACTTCAGTGAGACTGAAGGATCTGTAATGAACCACTGTGTTTCTTCAGCAATGGGGATGCCCTACAGGATATACAGGAGATCTGAACTTATTTGTGGTGCCAGGTCTGGGACAAACAACAGAAAACTGTTGTTTTTGTCATGTTAAAGGAAGAATAGGTCAGCCATACATACACACCAGTGCCAGCTGAGCTGTAACTATGCAAACCTGTGAGGACACATTAATATCCAACACAATAGTTTGAGGGAGTGGAAGAAGGAGAAGGGGTCTTCTCTCACATCTCGAGATTATCAAAAAGACTGACATAAGTTTTGTGGCATTTCCCTATGGAGGGAAGTATTACCCATCTTTTCAACTTGAATACACAGCTAAAACATCTTTAAAAAGCATCAATGTAAGTGATACACACTAGGGAAGAGTTCACTCAGTGTTGTGGCAGCTCACCTATGAAAATTGGAAATGCAGTTTGATTTGTTTTTCCCCCCGTTTTACTTAGGAGGGCATGGAAAATTACATAAAAGACATCTATATATAAAAAGCCTATTATTTGTTACCTTTTTAAAATGCAAGTCTTTCTAATGCCATGCATTAAGTTTTGGCTGGAAAATGGCACGGTGAAAACTGCTCACAAATCTTTCAAAGACACTGTTTGAAACAAGGAACAGTCCTTCCACGCAGACCTTTTATCTGTGGAAGTCTCTGCCACAACACATGATACCATCCTGACCTCCTTCAGCAAGGTCAGCCTGTCAGAAAAGGTGGAAAACCCAAAGGTTTAATTCCCAATTAGCCACCAAATTCACATGTGCTGTCCCTAAAGCGTTGCTGTCCTTAGGATGGCTACAGATGAAAAGATGCTTCTAATTTATTTTTGGAAATTAGATTGCACTATCAGTAGCCCACAGGTTGGCGTGCACCCCCTGAAAATCACACTTGTTGTCTGACAGCATTAACAAAGATGGACGTTTGTGTAAAAGGAAACTGTTTTTCATCACTTGCAAGCCACTACCACACTATTTGGATAAAGAATTCACAGAGATAGAGAGGCACAGTAGCACAGATAAATAGTATCACAACCTTTTACAGTGAAGAAAATAACAAGGAGAACACATCATCTTTGTTTTATGCCTTAATACATTCAACTGAGATCAGGTATAGGCAAATATATTTAATCAGGGCAAAAAAAATTACAGTTTTCACCGCACAAAAAGAATTAAAAATGCATAATCTTAAAACAGGTTGAAGTGAGTAGCAGTAGAGTTATTCTGAAAGCCCAATACCACTGCACAACCAAAATCATGCCAGACACACAGCAGACACTCCAAAAGCAATTGCAATTATTAAAAAAAAAAAAAAAAAAAAAAAAAAAAAAAAGGAAAAAAAAAAAAAAAAACAAAAAAAAAAAAAAACAAAAAAAAAAAAAAAAAAAGAAAAAAAAACAAACAAAAACCAACACTGCTACAGGGACACAGAGTATTGTGCCCATCTTTGCAGGTGCTGAGGTCCAACAGTGATGGTTTATCTTCAGTTTAGCCTTTAGCTCAGTCTTTATGGAAAACAATTGACTATTACCTACTTTCTCACAATAAAATTCACTGTCCTGCTTCTGTGTCTTAGACACTGAGACCTGTGGAGCATTTCTAGCAGGCCCACAAAGGTGAGCAGAGCAAGCCCATCACCAGGGGGCTTAAATTTATCACGCAGGTGCTGACAGATCAACTAAAAAAGGAAAAAAAAATAGTAAGGTTTCCTGCAAAACAAGTGTTCTTCTGTATCTTCCCTCCTCCCCCGAATCTTCATTTATCCAGCTACCTCCAGGAAAAAACAGAATGGTTGGATACAGCCCTAATTAAAAACAAAAACAAACAAACAAAAAAAAACCAAACACACAAAAATAAATAAATAAATAAATAAATAAATAAATAAATGAAAGGAAAAAAAAAAAACCAAACCAACAGTGTGACAGCCTGGAATAGTGGGAGGTGTTCATAGCCATGGAAAGGAGTGGAATGAGATGGGCATCCCAAAAAGCAGCCAGTGATTCCATGATCCTGGACTGTGTGCCTGACACAAAGTGCACCAAAAACCCCTTCCCCGAGGCTGTTCCGGCAGCAGGGGATTGTTTTACACCCTCTTTTCTAACACACCAGACGTCAGCACTAACAATAGCAACGCTGCTATCTGGGCAAATTGCAGCTGAGTGGTGCTTGCCCCACCAGGAGCCCGGTGCTGAGAGGCTGATAAGCCAAAAAGGCAGCTGAATTCCCAAAGCAGGACTAAAACTAGGCAAAGAAAAAAAGAAATCTCAAGGCAGTTCTGCTCTGCAGTCCTGCTGGCATCCTGAACTGGAAAGGTGGAAGAGGAGAAGATGATAAAATAACATAATTTCACACCCAAGGACTCTGAATTTGGGACAGGCGTGTAAATTGCAGACAGAATTCTATTAAAATTAAATGCTGCGGGGGAAAAAAATATATCATTAAAAAGGAGATGTCCGTTTTTGCCACACACTGATAAGATTTTCCTTGCAACTAAAGCAAGAAATGGTGCAGTTATTTGTCCTCCACCACCAAAACCACAGCAGGAAACTGCAAACCGTCCTAGGGAGATGCAGTGGAAGTGGTTAAAGATCAGGATACCATAACAAACAGTTAACTGGGTGGGATATCAAGACAAACAGCTCTTGCTTACTGCAGGAGTGAAAGAAAACATCATTAACACCTCACTAAGCTAATTTGACAAGCAACATGTCTTTGGTTTGGATCAATTTCCAACGTGATTTTATAAATCTGTACCGGTGATTTTTTTTGTTTGTTTTGTTTTGTTTTTTGTTGTTTTTTTGGTTTTTTGTTAGCTTTGTAAATTCCTGCACGTTGCTGCACCCAAAATGAATTTAAATTTCTCACCATCCTTACAGCTGCTGTAGCTCTCTGGCTCTGCATCATCTGCAGATGTATCTAATGTGCTTTCTACTTCCCCTTTCAGATCATTCAAGAAAACATTATGTAAAACACTGAAGCACTAAACACTTCATTTTTATAGAGAAGGAGCAGATCTGGTAGAGGTCCCAGGGGACAACAGGCTGACTGTGACTGATACACTGCTGCCCTTCAATATCTGTTCCATTGTTTGTTGGGATTTTATTTTTTCAAGTTTTTATTTTTTTTAAAGGCACAGGAAGATGAACCCAGATGTATCTAGAAAACTGTGTTCCCTTACTCAGAAACCACAGTCATCATGTATCCACCAGGCCTGTATTTTGAGCTTAAGAAATAAAAACAAGAATTAGAAGCTTATGACAAAAATGTCATTTTCCCCTGACATCTCGCCCTGCCCACTGTTGGTCTTCTAGAGATGAAGAAAGAAGTGATCTCAATCATAAGACACAAAATAATTCAGAAATAACTGAAAAAAGTTCTTAATTTTTCTTCTAGATGCTTATGGGAAGATGTGCTTCACATAAGAACATAACAGTTAGTAAAAAACTGAGATAACACATTTTTCACCGAAGATTCCAAAACTGAAAGTTACTTTATTATATAGAGACAGCGAATTTAAATTTTTCATTAAGTAACACATATGTGCTATATAATCTCTGCATTACAACAGTCCAGTAAAAATGAAAGTTATGATATAGAAGGCAATAATTATCAGAGGTTATGCACTGACAGGAGGAGACATACAGCAAGCCTCTCTTCTGAGTCAGAATCTGAAGCTAAACACTAACAGTGAAGTTATTTCCAATAACAACAATTTTTCACTATGTCTGTAACAAAAAAAAAAAATCATGCTGGATACTCTCATTACATCTGCTTTGCTGGTTGTGATTTCTCTCTGTATTAGTAAAATATTCTAACAACTCTTTCTAACAGTATTTTTTACCCACAATACATTTAAGGAATTCTATACTTCCACAAGGTGGGGGGAAAAAAAAATCAGATAGGTTCTGCCCTTTGTTGTCCTGGCAGGGATATAGATATAGATGATACAGAGATACAGATATAGATATATAGATACATAGATGATACAGAGATACTGCTAGAGATAGATATATTTATAGAGAGATATATATGTGATATGTACTTGTGAACCTCTCTCCTATTAAATCTTAACCCACAGTATTTCAATTTTTCCTTCTGTTTTGTAAACTAATTAACAATTTTTGGAGAGAGCACACTTGACAGGTGCTTAGTTCTGATTCTGAAATGAAAACATTCCCAGAGTGTGAACTGAATGGTAGAGGTTTAATCACACAAGCCAACCTTGTGCAGCCATTTACAGGCTCTAACTCAGCTCACTCAGCTTCCACTGTCCCAAGCCCAGAGTGAAACACAGAGATCCCAGTGCTCTGCCCCTAAAACAGCATTTCAGACTGAGCCAGCACACCCAGGAACACCTACACCCTCGCAGACAGATGCTGCCTCCTGCCAGGTATTGCCCAAGCAATGTCCTTTCACCAGGGAAATATTAAAGAAGAATTTGAGGAGGAAAAAAACAAATTCCAGAGCAGCCCACCAGCACGGAGCAGCTGTGCAGTCCCTGTCTGGGTTCTTGGAGACCTGCAGTGTGTGAAAGCAGCTGTGACCCCTGTGCTGGAGCAGGAAAGCCCTGCAGACCCACACAACAACAAAGCCTTTTGTCACTGCCTTGTTCTGAGCACAGAATCACAGAATCAGGGAATGTGAAGGGTTGGAAGGGACTTTAAAGCCCATCCATCCCATCCTTGCTATGGCAGGGACCCCTCCCACTGTCCCCAATGTCCAGCCTGGCCTTGGGCACTGCCAGGGATCCAGGGGCAGCCACAGCTGCTCTGGGCACCCTGTGCCAGCCCTGCCCACCCTGCCAGGGGACAATTCCTGCCCACTATTCCACCTGAATTTTCCCCTGTTTTAATTTCTACCCATTTCCCCTTGTCCTGTCCCTCCAGTTCCTGATGCAGAGTCCCTTCCCTGCAGCCCCTTCATGTACTGGAAGGTGCTCTGAGCTCTCCACACAACCTGCTCCTTCACAGGGTGAACAAACCCAATTTTCTCAGCCTGTTTTCATAGCACAGGTGCCCCAGTCCTCCTCATCAGCTCTGTGGCTACCTAGAAAACTCCTGCTAGGAGAAAGTGTTAAAAGCTGTACAGGTGAGCTACCCTGAAGTCCCCGACCCATGCCCTTGTCTACTGCTGGTATTGAAAGCAAATTTTTTACTACAGAGGCTGAAAGTCTTAATTAAATGTAGTTAGACTTGAGTTAATTTAATTCCAAAGGAATCATTACAAAAGGAAGTTGTGCCTTGAGATACAGCAACTTTCTCTTTCTCAGTTGAGAGGTGGAGCTCTTGCAAGACAGGCTGTGATTCCCTGTTAAATATCAGCTACCTGTCCACAGACTCTGAAATAAGGTAGAATCAACAGCTGGATAAAAATAAGCTTTTGCTATGAAAATACCTAAGAATTTAAAAGAGAAAAATGTTAATGAAAATTCATGTACAGGGTTAAAGAATATGACCTACAAATGAATGATGCTGACACGTACACAAAGAAAGCATTGTTACAAGCTTGAATCTGGAAGGCATTATACCATTTTTATTTCTTAAGTCAATCAGTGAGTGGTCTTGATTTTTTAAAGCTGTGCCACTATTATCTCGAGGGAAATCATTCAGCAGTAACTATGACATCCCTGGGTGTGGTAATAAAACGAGCACACTAGGCTTGCACAATACAGTGATGACAACGCGAAAGCAGAAGTTGCTTTTGTAACAGCAAGCTCTAGGAAGCTAGAAAAAAATTACACAGCACCATGGAAGCCAAGAAATCTGGCAGGTTACATCAGACGGTGTAAAAATGCAATCACCAGCTCCAAAAAACAAGTTTAACACAAAAACCCTGCCTGCAACAAACTTCCCCCCTGACGAAGGCATTACATCTACTGTAGAGCAAAAC
>VWZS01004053.1:107045-138444 GCA_013397075.1 Rhabdornis inornatus
ACAGGAGATATCCCTATCCTGTGCCTGGCTTGCAAAATGAAGAATATTATTTCATGTTTTGCAAGACCTGAGTCCTGTAGCCAGTAGCAAACACCACTCAGACCAACCTCAGAGTTTGCTGGATTTTTTTGTCTGGTTAACATTTAAACAATCACTAAAATAAATAAAAGTTAAGTAAGGATGCTCAACACTGCTAAATAGTTTCTCTCCCCTTACTTTGAGCCATTGGAAAGTGATGATGGTAAATACAGAAAATGTTGCTTCAAAATAGTACCAAGGAACAAAAGAAAATAGGTAACTGCTATCCAAATTTCTGTTAACATTAATTATGTCAGAGCACACTGAAACTTGCAAAAGCAGCATGTTTAATGTCTCTACATTTTGCTTTTACCTACTGGAGTGTAGCAATTCAAATATGCTGGAAATTAAATCAAAAATGATGCCATGCTAAGTGAATGTGAGGATGAAATTTCCAAGAAGCAAAAGAGATCTGATAATAATTTCATCACCTTTGAGTGTTGAAATCTACCTAAAACACAGCCTTCCATAGCAAATCAAGGAACCTCCATTGTTAAGCCTTTAAAAACAAATTGGAAATACTTGGGTCTTCACAATCCAGAGGTTTAACTTCAAAAACAAGTGTAATTTGTGCACTATCTACCCATCCCAACTTCCAGCAAGTTGAGGTTCCTCAGAGAGAGCGAATGGACTAACCCAAAATACAAAATTCCTGCACCAAGAACTACAGATCAGCCACTTTCAAAACACATGGAACAGAGACAGGGTGTTAAAAAGGTTACTAGAAACTCACAAAAGTGCAAAATGGACGTTGCCTCTCCAAGCTGTCACACTCTTACCAGAAAGGTTGTATCTCACACATCTGAGCACTTACATTTGGAAGATCATAAGGAGACAAGAGAAAGAACAGCAAATGAATTTATTTCACCTCTCTCTAAGTAAACTTGAGCAGAATGTTATGGGATTGTAGTATCTTACCCGATATCTCAAGAACCAACATTTGTGTGGGTAGAATCATCGACTGCATGCAGAATTCAGTAGCTACAGCCCACAGCAATCATGATTTCTCCTTCTCAAACCTGAAGTTAGAGGTAGTTTACCACAAAAGACCACAGTCATGATCACCTGTGTCATGTCTGAATGAGACTCAGAGAGCCCCTTCCAGAAAAGAAGATGCACCACCAACTGAATAAACCCTCTGTGGCTCTAGAGATTGCAGAGTATAACAAACATTCCCAGGAAATCAGACTTTTGTTTTTGTCTAAATAAAGTCTCAGGAATTAACTGATATCTTACCTTCACACAAATTTCATAGATCAATAATTTAGAGCGGTATTCTATAATAATTAAGGGATATTTTTGTACAAATTTTACAGATTATTAATTTAGGGTGGAATTCTATATAAACAACAGGATTGCACCTAAAACTGTGCAATTGCAAAACTGTTTTTAGGGACATTTTTAGGGACACACAGTGAGGCAGATCTCGTCAATGGAGAACAAAACACTTTTGTTATACCCCTCCCAAGAGGAAAGACAGCTCTCTGCAGAACTGCAAGATAATTCACGTCAAAACGAGGAGGAATCCTAACTACTATGAAAACAAATACTGTATTTCAAAACCCACTGGGAGGAGCCCGTTGTGCAAGAGGTCAGGATAGTTAGTGCTCCTCTACTTCAGTTCATTAATTGTAGCTAAGGATGGATTTATTTATAAATATGAGATAAGTTCTCTATCATGCCATGATTATTGCCTCTCTTCTCTAAGCCAGTAACATAAGTCTTATACACAAGCTTCCTTTTCCTTCCCACTGGTTCTCAAGTTAAAAAAATAGCAACTGAAAAGCAAAATCCAAACAGGATGACTCCTCTCACTTTTCTCCTTGATAAATTGGGAGCAACATTTAAATATAACATTATATTTAAATAAGCAGTAAGTAAAACAAACAATAACACAAATCAACTGTGATGGCTGACTTGTCCAGAAAGCAGCCACTTCCTTGGCAGGAAAGTTGGGAAGTTGCAATGCTGGAGGAGAAGATGAAACAGTCTCTCCTAGCACAAGAGCTTCAGCTTAGTGAAAAAGAAAACACTTCTCAGCTCAGAGGAAGATTTTCTACCTCTACAATGCTGAACTGGGTTCATGCTACTTCAGACAGTGATTTTGCAAAGGACACTTGGATGTGGTGATGCCTGGAGAGCTGAAAGGTGGAATTTCAGT
This sequence comes from Rhabdornis inornatus, assembly GCA_013397075.1. Taxonomy (NCBI): domain Eukaryota; kingdom Metazoa; phylum Chordata; class Aves; order Passeriformes; family Rhabdornithidae; genus Rhabdornis; species Rhabdornis inornatus. Next base: position 109,285 of record VWZS01004053.1, read on the forward strand.
GGTTAATCAGCAGCAGTTCAGCTGTTCTGAACAGACAGGGCTCTTTCCACACATTCTTCAGGGTGAAATCAGATGTTGGACGGATTGTGGGGGTCTGGAGAGCTCAGCACAAGAAAAACATGGAACTGCTGGAGCACATTCAGAGGAAGCCACGGAGCTGCTGCAGGGCTGGAGTTCCTCTGCTCTGGAGCCAGGCTGGGAGAGCTGGGGGTGCTCACCTGGAGAGGAGAAGGCTCCAGGGGGAGATCAGAGCCCCTTGCAGTCCCTAAAAGAGCTCCAAGAGAGCTGGAGAGGGACCGGGGACAAGGGATTGAGGGACAGGACACAGAGGGCAGGGCTGGATCGGGATATTGGGAATTAGGAATTGTTCCCTGGCAGGGTGGGCAGGGCTGGCACAGGGTGCCCAGAGCAGCTGTGGCTGCCCCTGGATCCCTGGCAGTGCCCAAGGCCAGGCTGGACATTGGGGACAGTGGGAGATGTCCCTGCCATGGCAGGGGTGGCACTGGGTGGGCTTTGGGGTCCCTTCCAGCCCAAACCATTCCACAATTCCACGACTTTGAAGTGATTCAATCAAGTAGTGAAAAGCAATGATACACAAAACTCAGAGCAATTTAATCCCCCAGAGTGATGAAACATAACATATTTTGGCCCTACTCAACTTTCAAGAATGTAAGGGGATTATAGTTTTCTAGCATTTATGTTTTCAGCCATGGCAACACCATGATTTCAGGAAAGGTATCTTGTAACTCCTGTGGAATTATTCCCTTATCACAACAAGGTTCTCTGCTTCTGTAGAATACTGAGGCAACAACCCCTTCTACCCCAAAACTAACAAAAGTCAAATCAAACCAAACCAAACCAACCAAACCAACCAACAAACAAACAAAAACCCTAAAAAAACAAGCAAAAAACCAAAAAACCCCAAAAACATAAAACCCCCAAACACAAAAAACCACAACCCCCCCAAAAAATCAAGCAACCAAAAACCAAATTAAAACCACCTTAAGAAAGAAAAAAACACAAACAAAAAACACGCACAGCAAAAATCTCCCAAACAAACAAAACCAAACCACCAATAAACCCCAAACAAACAAACAAAAATTAACCAAACAAACAATTAATGCATGGGTTTCTTAGCATTAATCATATTCCAGAGCAGAATGGGTTTAGAGTTCCATTTTCCACAGCATCAACCAGTTTTTAGTTTTGATAGAATCAGCCCTCTTTCAGAACAAATGCGTGTTTACAAAGACTTACAATAATATGCCAGCCATGGAAGAGTTTTTGATGTCAAGGACTCCATTATATGTTTGGGTGCAAGTTCAACAACAGCTGCTCCAGATTTAATGAAGGTAGTACTCAAGGGACCGACATTTCCTGGATTTATTTATGGGAGCTTACAGAAAATGTTCAATATGTACCAAAATATACATTGTTCAGAGACTTCCATGCGTGAGAGTGAAACTCTCAATGTTTGATTCATAATGGCTATTTCACAAGGGCTTACAGGAAATAAAACTGTTTATTTTAATTGCATACAGCAAAAAATGTTAGAAAAGAAAGATTTATGTTCTCTAGTGACAGTGAATGTTTTGGGCTAATTTGTCATGGTTACCATGGACAGAAAATAAAGGCATACTATTCAAGCACTACTCCAATTCAAGCACTACTCCAGTTCATAGACAACTTAAAGTATCAGCAAATACTCAAGTCCTGTGGGCTCTCTTTTTAATCATTCATGTAAGATTACAGCACCTTTTAAATACAGCATTACTACTTGTTCAAACCCAGCATTTTACCTTTATTTTTCTCTTCCATTAACAAGGCTGTTTGTTCATATTTCCTGTTAATGGAAAATAAAACCTGTGAATTTAAGAGAATTTTAACAGCAATTACACAATACTCAAAAGACTAGATAGTACTGATCTCTAATTGTGTCAAGGTGTTTTTCCACTCCAGCTCAGGATTTCTATTCTTGACTGTATCATGACCATTTCTTTAAAATAAACTAACAAAAAATAAACTGTTTTACATTGTCACTTACATACTGTCCAACAAAAGAAGACTGTGAAGACACAGATGGAAAACTATGCATATGCCTATATTTACTGAAAGGCTGGGGAAATTAGTAGAATTGATAAAGATGAACACCGGAAATTTGATTACAATGTGTCCTCTGAAAACAGAAATAGAAATGCAAACTTCAAAAATACTGTACATTCTACCTTTCCTTTTCTTTGAACATTCCAACATCTGTATTGGCCAATGCTTTGAAAAGCAGAACCACTACCTACAGGTTCACACCTAGTCTGTGGAAATTTTAGCTTTCCACTGTTTTGTTTATGCTTTCCTGAATTTGTGACCACACAACGGTCTGATCACACACTGCCAGTTGCTACTGTGTTTTCTTACATTGTCTCAGTTATTAGGGTGTTAACTGGTAATGTGACCGAGCACAAATTAATGTCAGAGTTTACAAATGCATTTTGTCTGGCTGTTGAAATACTTCATTTTCAGCATCACAGCACCTACCCCAAAACATTTTCCTTTTGTATTCTGAGCTGCCAACTCTGTCTTCAGCAAAAAGAAAACAGAAAACAGCAAAGGACAAATTTCAGCACAATTTTAATGGGTTTAAGTATCTTCTAACATAAAACTCTCATCCTTCAGCCATTTCTTAGGCCTCACAAAGCATTAGGAAACTCAAATACCCTTCTGCAAGTGTGAGCCTCATTGTGCCTTTTTGCTACAAATCACTTTCACTGTGAACTGAGACACAAAAATGAGAAGTTTTCCTTTCATTTTTCTCTCCATTATTCCACTCTTTTTCTCCTTTCCTTCAAAACTCCACGGCTGTTGTCACAGACTATTTCCCTCCTATCGATTTTTCACACTTGTTTATCAGTACAGATGAATGTGTCCAAAGCTGAGGGTAGTTCTTTTAACTCAAATTACTTGTGTGAAGTATTGTTCAAATGGAAGCCACTTCACTGTTTTTGAGAAAAAATGAACAGAGAAATAGAATTTAATAAAAAACCAAAGTGTTGATCTTAATTCCTGTTTCTTCTTTTCTAACACCTGCATTAAAAAAGTGACAATACACAAGAATGATTCTACTTCAACCTGAAGCTAAACAGTTTTTTGCAGTATACAGCTGAGTGACAAATCAGTTTTTTACACCATTGCCTTTCCAGAGCAAAGAGATTTCTCCAGAGAAATCATGATCATTTAACTTAAAAGTTACTTGAACAAATATCACCTGAGAGCAGATGGCCCACGATCTACAAGCCTTCAAGCTTTCCTCCAATAACACAAAATTGGATTAGACAACCTCAGTCCTTGTGAAAAGATATATTAACAAAGCACAGCATCCATTTTTTTCTTGCCTTTGGCAGTGCTAATGAGCACTTCTACAACTTTTACTCACACTCTCCACAGGCTGGACTCTAAAGTCCTCGACCTCTGTTCTTAAGGATTTGTCCTTTCTCATTTAAACATTTCAAATCGTTGTCATTCAGAAAGAAATGTGAAGGAAGGGGTCAGTAATGGCACTAGGAGAACAAATACTTGTTTGCTTTTTTCATGCTAAACTCCAACACTAATGACCCATCANAATTTTTTGAAAGTAAGTGTTAACTTTAATTAACTCTTATCTTTTTTTCTATATAGTTTTCAATATTTTTTACCTTTTAAACTGTACATATTTAAGCTTTCCCCTAAGGTTCACAATGGGGACTGCCAAAACTTGAGTGAAAGCTAAAATTCTTGCTCAGCTAGGCAACTGTGGTAGGCAGACTACAAATAAGTAATAATTTTAAGAAAAATCAGTAAAATGTATCCATTTTGCCTTCAAATCTTGTATATTATTGTTTAGCTTAGATGTTTCCCATACCAATACTTTTTCCTTTAAGACATGACCTAAATGGGTCGAGATGCCACTGTTACACACAGAAACTCCATGCAAAAAATATGAAACGTAATTAAAATTATATTTGATCAACAAATCCAAGAAGTAGACTATAACCTCAAGGAAGCTAAGCCCTACAATTAGAATTATTTTTCATAGTTTTCTCCTTCTCTTAGCATTTAATTCCAGAACGATTTTCCTCACTGAAAATCCTATGCCAGCCCAGTAAAGCTAACGTCCTTAGAACATTAGCTAAGTCCTTAGAACAGCCTGAAACTTATTTTTCATGTATAGTAATCCAGTTACCAACATCAGAAAGCTCGCCCTAAGTCCATTAATTGCCTTTCCATCACAATATGGTGGCAGTGAGCAGCTTTAATCCAATTTGTAAATAACATCGGCAAAAAAAAACCAATTAATTCGTTTTTCCTCGATATTACTGCTCAGCCTGCATCATTCCCTGCATTTAGCAGGGCTGAATGAAAAGTGAGAGCTATTAACAGCTGTCTTTTTAATAGTAATTAGCTAATTAGTGGGCTTTGATGGGGCTGGCTGGTGTCACCACCTGCTCCACCTCAGGCTGTGGTGACTCAGGTCACCAGGCAGCACCAGTGAATCACTGGATTTTTAAAACTAGAACTTTTATGATGCAGCTGAGACCTTCCCCTCAGCTTCTTCTGTCCCTCCCAGTGGGTCAGCTCCTCCCTGACAAGGCAGAATCACTCTTCTCAGAAATTTTCTCCTGCCCAGTAGGGTTGTGCAAGAAGCCTCATCAAATCCAGGCTTGTAATTATTCATCTGTTATTTTTATCTCACCTTTCCATTTGCCTGCAGCTACTGAGATTGCTCTCCTTGCAAGGCTGAGCTGGAAAACAATTGTTGACCTAAAATTCGAGGCACCTGTAAAAAAACCATCAACTTTTCAATCTCACCCAGCACACCTGAAGTGAGCTCAGAGGATGTGCATTTCTGTTATCAAGCCCTACAAACCCATCACTTTGATGTTTCTCCTTACAAAAATGGTGCTCCTGTGTATGGGGTTATTTTTGGTTGCTGTTTTAAAATTGATGTAAATACACAATACTTCCATTGTTCACTCAGAAAGAGCAATTGCTTTATAGTGGACCTGTTACTTACAGCAGCCAGGTTTCAGGAGTTACACCCCATTTCAGCCCCACTCAGGCTCAATCCTGTCTCTGTGGTTCTCCAGCCAAGCCAAGAAAGAAATAAAATGTAAGTTTATATGAGCCTTAGTACCAGAAACTTCTTTCAAGGTAAGAAGTTTCCTTCCTGAACTTGTTTCAGAAAAAAGCTTCTTTCAAGGGAAGACTGGAACTTTTATTCACTCAGACTGCCAACCTGCAACTGAAATAGCTGGAGAGCAAGGCCTTAAAGCAACTCCAATCTGGACCAACTAGAGATTTTTAATATTTAAAACAGTTGCTTTCCCACAGGTCGTAAGATTGTGCACTTGTCATACAATTCAGGAGAGAGAAAACAGTCTGGGTATGGGGCTGAGACTACTTTTTAATTAATTCAGTGACCCAATACTCCTAAATTAACTGCATGCTTACAGCAAGGGGCTCAAGAGGGCTGCCGTATTTGGGACTTTATTAAGATCATGGAATATACTGAGTTTGATAATCCTGATGGATCCCTTCTAAGCCCAGGTTCTGGCCCTGCACAGGACAGCCCCAACAATCCCACCCTGTGCCTGGGAGTGCTGGGGAAACACCACAACTGACACCTACAGCACAGGGCTGTTGCTGTGCTTTTATTTACAAATAAATAAAGCTGGTGCAGATATGACCCAAGGAGCACTCAACATTTTTCTCTCCATTACCAAGATCAGCAGGAACAGACCCATGCAGGTTAATAAAAACAGCCTGGATATAACCAATTTGTAACCACTTCTGAAAAGTTATATTTAACATCTTAATCCATTATGTGGCCTTTTTTGAAGGAACATAAAGAGAAGTGAAGTGAAAACATACATTCACTTCTCTTTTTGAGAAGTGAACATAATTTTTACTTTATAAAACAAGGTGCCAACAAAATTATCATGGAATTATATCGATCTAAAAGTCTTGATTCCGTGATAAAATTCAACAAGTTACAAACTTAAGTGTGCTCATCTGTGTAATATCTTCCTTAGTAACTAATGGATTGTCTTCGTGACACACAAATATTTTTGCTTTTCAGGTTCAGAAGAGGAGATGGATCAGGCTCAGCTGTCTAAAGATTTGGTAGAAGACTTATAAATACAGAGGAAATTATTTTAAAGATTGGCACAGAGTATTTCCAAAGCAGTCTGCATTAGACCACTATAGTAACTGCAGCCCACCAACGAGAGTTCTGAAAGATGCTTCCAAAAACAAATGAGACACAATAAAAGTGATGGCCTGCAACCAGGGCTGCACAGAAGTCCTTCATAACTCAGGAACTTGGTGAAAAGAGCAGTGCTGCAAGCTTTTCCAGCATATTGTCCAGTGGGTGAGTAACCAGCAGGAACCACCCTGTCCTGGACCAGCGCTGCCTCCCCGCCTGCCAGCTCAGCCTTGACAGCAGCTCCAAAATCCACTGCTAAGGTACATAGGCAGGGACTAAAGACTGAGCTTAACTCCTTTTGTTTGCTTGTTTGTGAACCTGGAGCGATGTCTGGAGGGAAAAAAAGAAAATTAACAAAAATTAAACAAGACACCATTCTACATTTGGTTTCTAAGACCATCAGAGCCAACCTTGTGCTGTGTTTTCTTTTAATTATGCAACATCCTAAAAATTCACACAATATTTCTTAGCTTTATTGAAATATAAGCTTGGAGGGATAAAAAGCAGGCTGAGAAATACCAGACATGTTATACAGATGCTCAGCGTTGCTACAGTGTGGTGATCACACACTACAGAAGATAATCATGTTAAATGAACTAACTGCTCACACACTGTGAATTTAAGAGAGATTGTCTCTTTTTTTCACTTGTTTATTGTCTGGTTGCCACAGCAATACACTGCCTGTTTGTTTTGAGCATGACATTGAGAGCACATTTGTTCAAGGCACTATTTTCTCAGCTTTATGCTGTACATGCACTGATGGTCTCGGGCCAAAGGAGACGCAGGATTCCGAACGCACAAAACCCAAAAGGATCCAAAATGAACTTGGGCCAATCCCGCTTTTAGAGCACCAAAATGTCAAGCTACAGCTGTTCTGCCTTAATGAAGACACGTACTGCCCAGCTTAACCAAGTCCTTCTCCCCATCTGCCCCCTGAGGGAGGCTGATGATCCCGTGCCAGTTTATCTCACACAGAGGTTTCCTGCTTGCTGTCCTTCTTTTCTCACTTCTATCTCCGACCTCCACACACTAACCACTTCACAAAAAATGTTTCACGCAATTTTACAACCCCACAACTCGTCTTATTCGTTCCCAGAGATGCCACCACCAAGAGTTTACAAGGAGAAAACAGTAATTTGCTTTTCCCAATCTCAAAATACATCCACTAAATTCAAGCACCAAGACGTGAAACATATCAATTTCACTTCCACTGTCTAAGTTTTGACCTTTGCTCAAATCTCTCCAACATAGAAAACTGCTGGCAAAAGCTACCAGCCGAAACCCCTTTCAAACCCTTTCAACAGGGTTCCTCTAAAGAAACTTTAAAATATTTCTCCAATTTTGAGCAACTCTTTCTGCTAAATTCTAAGGTTGCTCACATGTTCTGGTTTGAAAAGATCAACTCTTTCAACTTGCTTTTATTATGAAAATCAAGAAACTGCCCAGTTCCCTCATGATAACCATTTCCACCACTTGGAAAATGCACTCAGACACTTTTTTTTGCTCTCCATCTCAAAGTGATACAACATTTCTTCACTCTGAAGATGATAAGCCTAACAACAGATATATGAGTCAGGAGTCACACCACGGTCCCGGCACTTTTGAAAATCTTTGGCTTCTGATACACCTTTCATTCCTGGATTTTATTCTGCCTTACCTAATTCACCAAAAAGAGGGAACAAAATGCAGAACTTGCATGGCAGATTCCCATTTCAAAGCAATGCAAGGGTAAAGACAAAGAGTAATACAAGAGATGAGTGGAAATTCACTGACATTTTATTCTCTGAACACATGAAAACACAGCAGTGATACCCTTAAGGACACAACCTGCAGGGATGTCCTCAGATTTCATGGAGACTTTCTATCTACATGAAACATGTACCACATATATTTCAGGGTTGAACAACAGTACAAATGTAAGAACCACAGCCATTACTTATTTCACTGAGTCTCAAATCCTCAGACATGTCATGGGAAATAATTAAATCCAGCTTTCGTGTAGAATATAGAAACCTCTGAAATGCTACCTCAAAAAAATTTACTGTGATATTCTTTATCCACAGATTTCCTTAACAACCTTTTTGTTTTTTTGGTTTTTTTTTTTTTCACTTTTAGGTCAGTCTAAGTGATGTTGACATTCTCTTCTTCGGACACAAGTAACTATAGGGATGTAAACTTTGATCCTGTCCTGCAGAGGGATTTTTTTTTTTTTTGTAAAGGAAGTTTACCAGCCAGAATTACATTTTCATTCTGTAATCCCTTTAGTATTTTAGCAGACTTGTCCATTACTTTAATTCCAGACTGACTACAGCACAGGCAGCTTCAGATTTCAACACCAACAAGTGGGACAGAATACCCACTGCATGCTGACAGAACAGTAGCACATTTTCAAGTCTTCCATAACTTCCCATGGATTTAGCACTAAAACCAGACTTGAGCAAGCCAGAAAATCAGTTCAGCCAATTCTTTTTGCTCTCTTGGACACCATTTATTTAAGGAGAATGGTAATTTAAATGTGTTCATCTATGTAATATCTTCCCTAGTAACTAATGGATTGTCTTTGTGACACACAAATATTTTTGCTTCTCAGATTCAGAAGAGAAATACTAATGGAACATCTTGGTCTGCTCTAAAGTGATGGCAACTTTTTTCACCATTATTCAGAAACCCAATAAGCCTAACAAGAATATAGGCCTAGCACAATCCACAGAATTTTTTTCAAAACTAAAAGCATTTCTTCTCATAATTCTACCAGTTGCAGGTTTTTTTCATTATATTAATCTTATTCTGATTATCTTTTGTAAACTCACTTTTTTCTATCTAGTCTTTTGTACTTTTACACTCCCACTTAAGTAGGAAAAGCCTCATTTAAATGTGCTTTCTTAAGCAAGAAACAGTGAGACTTTTGATCCTTTAAATGTTTTAAATCTTGTTGATACAGATCTATGTACTTGATTCAACCATCTGTATGGTCTTTATTACCTTTTCTAAAGGCAAGGCAGCATAAATCAAATTAATCAAACAAGAATCAATCACCCTTTATATCTGTGTATAGGAAATCCACCATAATCTGCACATAGAGAACACACAGCTAAAGAAACTAAATCAAAGATATTGGCTTTGTTATTAAAAAAAACAACCAAAAACAACCAAACCCCAAACCTACATTCCCATTATTAACTCGCAGCATTATTAATTCCATCTCATGTTTCTGTAATATTTTAATACCTCACTTCAGGGCAGCCATGAAGAATTTTCATAACTTCCAGAGTGATGGGAAGACAGATATGAGGTTAGCTCTGAACTCCCAAAAACTCCCATGCAGCAGCCCTGGCTGCTGCCAAAAGACCACAGATGGATGCCATATGAGCAGCTGAGACCGTGATGCTGAAGGGGAGCCATGGAAATTCTCTGCTTGTAATGTACTCGTGCAGTTCCAAGGTGTAACAAGCACCAAACTCGGTGTTCTAGCACTTTTAATCTTCAGCTTGATAATTTTATAGCTGTGCTCAGCAATAAGCTTCAGGGAAGGGACTCAAAAAAGCAAGATGACAGAAAATTAAAGTGAAAACAATGCGAAAAAGATGAATGCTATAAACAGACCATGAGAGACAGAATCAGTTTTGAGATTTTTTTTTAGCTGATTTTTTTGTACTAACAGAATTTAGTGTAAAAATGCAATTATGTTTTTCTTTACAAATCCAGACACTGATGTTATCACAGTGACTTTTTTTTTTTAAGGAAAGGAATAAGCTTTCACTTCTGTTCAGAAGTCTCCAAGTTACAAGCTATCTGTGAATCAAGTCCTTTTGTCTTTTGATAATCAAAACTATTTTCAGAGAGAGCCCAGAAGCGGCTTCTCTAATACTCCTGAATTGCATATGACTAATCCAGGGGAGTGGGGTGGAAAAGGGGGATGGAAATCTGCCTGGGCTGAGTCACTGTGAAGGCACAGTAAAGAATGACTGCTGTACAAGTCCAAAGCTATTGAGACATAAATTGGCTGACCTAGTAGCCAGTTTTTAAGGCTTAGCACAAATATGAGAACTGAGCCCTCCCTTGACATCTCACACTTCCCCTTTCAACAAATGAAACTTCTGAGTTGCACTGAGAAATAATTTTCAACTTACGAGGATGCCACATAGCTGAAATGATCAAAATTTAGAAGCTTCAAACTGAAAAGCTGCTGCTTCAGCTGTGTTTGATTGTTTGCTCCAACAGGATCCAGCTAATGGACTGAACAATAAATAGCATTTCTGAAACCTAAACTCACTTGTAATTGTGTTTGACACATAAGTTAAAAGTTCCAGGTTCTTTTTCTTGGCTATGTGCTCTTCTGCTGACTTAAGTACTGCACATCATTCTCTCTCATCAGTGAGAACTTCCTCGTGTAACACTTGGAAAAGGTAAAACAACAAAAAAGACAGGCTGAAATTCTTCAGAGAATAGGTACACAAAACCTCCCTAAGTATGAGAAGGCCAGAAGGCAGATAGATCAGTTTTTAGAGTTACCGCATAGACAGGACTATGAAAAACTGATTTCAGGAAAAAAAACCCAGCATTCTCATAGTGTTAATCCCAGTGGAACTTTCAGCAAAGTGATATTTTATTTGGACAGAGGTATCCAAACTGAAATACCTACAACAGCACTAATATATAACTATCTAGTGCCTGTGCCATTGCCTGCAACTGCTGCCATTCCCAACAATCACAATAGTGCACACAGTAAAATAAAAGAATTCTATGACCTAAAATGCTCTGAAACAATCATTTGAAGGGTTTATCTACCGAATGTTTTAAAATTAGCTTCCATGCCCATGGGAAAGACCTGATGGAAACTCAAGATCTTGCCTATCTTCCATAGGTGTCGGGCTGATAATGAATGGAAAATTTAGGACCTGCGAAACAGCTGGGCATCTAGTGCAACCCAAAGATAATCCTTGGAAAACAAACAGTGAAGGGAAGCAGATCCTATCTCTCAAACAACCCTCCTTAGCCCATGCCTGTGAATACTCACTCTTCTTCACTGAGGAGAGCAGCTGGACCTGTAACAGGATGAGCTCCCAACTTAAAATGCCCAACCTCAGGGCAAACCAAGAGTCTGTTCAGAAAGCCCCATGGGGCTCAAACATGTCTCAGCTACAACTTTAGATTTTACTGGCATCTTCTTTTTCTAAAGTAAAAATACATGTTCGCTTCTCAAAAGGCATGCTCCTTCAAAAAAGGCCACGTAAGTCAGTTAATGAACAGGTCAAATGTACATTTTCAAAACGTGTTGTAAGTTTCCAGTGGGGTTTCTGTAGAAATATCAGAACATTTCAGCGAATAAGGTCATTATGCAATCCAAGCTGTGTTAATGTAAGAGACAGGGTTAGTTCCTAGACTACCAAAAGTCTGCAGCTTGGGTGTTAGCAGCAGCCAATCTATGCTATTTGTCAGCAATAAGTTGTTTTTGAGCGCTACCCAAAAGCTTTAAGAACAAATACAGTCTCCATCTTGTCACACAGTACTCAGAAAACAGTATTTACACAACACTCATGGTGGATTCAAGCATCCATCACAGACTGACACCACATGAATGTTACCTCTACACTATAAATTTACTTTTCTGAATTCCAAGAGACAGGAAAAAAAAAAGCTTCAGCACAATTTCCCCTGCATTTCCCACAGCATATCCCAGTGTTCAAAAACCAATTTCAGAATATTTTTTCTTTAACTACCACTTTAGCCTTAGAGCAAAATACAGATTTCCTTCTCAAGTCAATGCATACCACCCTGATCTAAGGCTACAGAGAGCTCAATAGAGCCTGGAAAACCTGGGGTTTCCATCATATACCAGTAAGCTGTAACATTTCATCTCTGTTTTTAAAAAGAGTGCCTACGATAAAGACCACTTTCCCTCGACTGCCATTTTCTCTCCAAAGGCACTAAAACAATAAGGCACAGAGGGTTTATGTCACCCACCAGACTACTGAAGCATTAACAGCTTTATGGAGAAACCCACGTGAATTTTTCAACAAATATGACTACATTTCTTTTACCATATGGAAATATATTTCTTTCCAATGTCATGGTCTGGATCAGGTTTAAAGTTGCAGCTGAAAGGAAAACACTCCTGTGTCATGGAATCGAAGTTATTTTCCTAAAGCACATGACTTGACATCTAGGGACTTTCTTTAATTTCTTTTTTAATTAAAGTAGCTGCCATTTGTTGAATGACATCATTTTCCATGCTCAAGTACATAAAATACCCAGTTTTGGAACTGTCACTGAGCACAACCTGCAGAGTCACTCACACACCATGAAATACAAGAGTTTCTTCAGGTAAAAGTAACTGAGAACTAAAAATTAACTGACTGAAATCCGAGACTGGCAGATAAGTGAGAAACATTTGACTGCATCAAGTTTTGATGAATCAAAACCAACCATGTCAGATGTGGTAAATTTAGCAGTAGTAGAAATTTTGTTGACCTCTGAATTAGCTGTGTAATCAAACAGAAAGCCTCCACTACAAAATGATGGCGTCATGAAATTTCAACCTATGAAAGACAGACAGACACATCACTGAGTTTTAAGCTTCTCTTTTTCAACAAGGAAATTCTAATTGAAGGAGCAGTATGATAAACTTTGAGTTTAGACAGATAGATTTTGTCCAAATCTAGCCTAAAGCATTAAAATTGCAATTAAAAAAAAAAGGGCAACTTAAAGATTAAATTTAAAATATAAAAATCGTTTATAAGAAAGAAATTGGTTTGAAAAGGGAGAAAGGCACAGGGTGGTTGTCTCACCAGCTCTAGAGATACTGGGATTAACTAGCTCAGCTTTATCAAGCAGTACAGCACTCTCAGAAAAGAGACATTTCCTCCTACCCCACTACTTTCATAGGAAAAAGAAACCAAAGGCAAACCCACAACAAAACATGAAGTTGTCAATAGAAGTTACTGTTAAAGCAAAATACCTTTAACAACTGCCATTAAAAATTTACAAGGCATTAACAGGAGTCATCTTTAAGGTCCCTACCAGCCCTAATTATGCTATTATTCTGCAAGAAATGGAAAAGATAAAATTGAGTGTATATTTATGAATATATACCATTACACATTTATGATATACAGGTGAATCACAAATACCATGACTGTCATCTCTGAACACACACATTGTCAGAACACTGCCTGGCACACTTCACCTCCTGGCACTCACCAAGGGAATTAACACCACCTCAAACACGTTTGCATTCTCTAAGAGCTCTTTCAGTACTCTGCAAAAAAGAACCAGCAAAAAGTTAGGGGACCTTTCCCACAACGAAGAAATTGTTCAGAAAAATATATGGAACAAAAAGCTCATGCTTTTGTAATATGAAGAAAGGAGCACAACAGATGTGAAATGGTTTAGTGGATGTTTCTGTTTAGACAGACCTGGAAAATGGAGTCTCCTAACAAATAAAAGATAGCAGGCAATTCCTATAGGCTTAACAATTCTCCACGACGACTCTTGATTTGTTATTATTACCACAAAGCTCTTTAAACAACTTGGACTCTGAGTAATATACACAGAAGTACGAGAGGTTATGGACAAAAGTAGTAATTCCAGAGAAGTGGCACCCTCAGGAAGCTCGTCACCCCGAGCTGACGTGGTGGGGTTAGGCAGAACGCACGTGTAACTCTAATTTTGGCATCCTGCTGATTATGTATACTGCTCCTGCTAGACTGCCCACAACAGTGGTCTTGATTAAAGAGCATTGTTCAGGAAGGGGAGCACATGCATCTGCAGATGGCATAAACATGCTGCAGTGACTAAACAATGTTTGATGAGCACATGCAGCCCTGGCAGAGCCCCAGGGACTGCAAGCCCTGCCTGACAAACTTGAGATAAACCACACAGCTGGGCCACGAGGGGCAAAGGCAGCAGCTCCCCACTCCCAGGCTTAAAAACAGTTGGTAATAAAGGTGTGTAAACAGATGTCACACTCTCAGGTATTTGGAATTATAAGCTATTATAAAATATTATATTAGGTATTTTTTTTTTAGGTATTTTATTTTAGGTATTAGTGTGTCCCACAGAAGTTAAAACCAAAATGAGTTAAGTATCTGGCATCTTCCATCTTGTATTTGGGTTCTTCAGTGGGGGAGTGCCCAGTTTTTAGTAGACCCTGATCCAAAAAAATACTTGCTCTTATTCTCCCCACATTTTATCTGCCCCGATTATTTCCCACAAATCAAGATCATTAGTGATAGTGGATAAGGTCAGTCTTATCCTGTGGTAAATAAAGTTTACATCTTGTCATTCAACAAAGAAAGTAGTTGTTACAGAAAAACTGATTAGAACAAGTTCTTGAGGACCACATTCGAAAACGAAAAATTAAAGGACTGGCACTTGAATGTTGTTTTCCAGGGAAAGAATGTCCTTTTTGAAGTCATGCTGGTTTTATCCTCAGGTTACATCACTGAAATAAGAACTGTTAGATTGTAATTATGTCAGGTAACTAACACAGATAACAGCCCTCCTTCTACTGGTAAAGCACAGCACTTTTGTTACCACATGTCCACATAAGGGTCCTTTTAAAATCCCTTTCCCAAACATCTTTAGTGATTCACCCACGGCCTGCAAGGATTTTTGGGAAAAAAACATCTTAGTTATGTAGTTTACAGGCTTTTCAAGCTAGCACACACACATACATAAGAGCAGGCTTATAATTTCTCTGATCTCTTGAACACAAGACAGCTCATATCAAGTTATTTACTAAATTTCTATAGTATAATATAATAGTGTAGTATGATATTTAGTCAAGGAAAACATGGGAGTTTGCCCCTCATCACAGCTAACAAAACCTTCAGGTGGTTTCAGAAACCTAACAGTTTTCTTGCATACAAATCAGTACATATACAACCAAAACAAATACTATATATATTAAGGTAATTCTTGTCTGAACTCCTCAGTTTTGACCCATGTCCTAGGCAATGTCTCATTAGTTCTTAATGAGATGAAAACTAAAATCCCAGCAGGTCACAGGACTACAGTTTTAACTCCTTTGTGAGCCCAGGGAAGTAAAAGATGACAGTAAATTTTTCTGTTTTCAACTGTTAGCAAAAAAAAAAAAAAAAAAAACCTCACCAAAATTGCAAGTAGAACAGTGCTTAAATAAAAGGCTAGACAAGCTCACATTTTTTACTGAACTATACATTGTCTCCACATCACCTCAGGCTTAGACCTCTCACCTAAAACTTGCTAGTCAGTAGCTCAAGTTAGTATTCATTACATTAGATAAAATATTTTCTTTTCTTATTTTTCCTGAGAGTGATTCAGCTGAGAGGAGAAGAATATGGACTCAGGGAAGACTGAAAGAGTAGAGTCAGGTTGATTCCCACTAAATAGCAAAAATTATCCCTGGTGATGTTCCTGGGATGGATTAGCTACATGAAACAACAAATTCTCATTCCAGCTGGAATTGAACAGGTAGGAAACACAACTGCAAGGCAACAAGTTCTGTGTGAATTAATGGAAGTAAATCTCCCATTGTTTTGCAAGATGTGCAGCCATGCAGCCATCAATTAAATGAGCAGAGAACTAGTATAAGAAAAACGTGACTGCTTCCAAATTCCAGTTTTTGGCATCTCTGTTCTGTTACAAATCTGTGTTAAGTTAATAACCTACATGTATTATTCACACACTGAAAAGACAAATTGTTTTTATGAACGAAACAAAAAACTGCACCTCAAACTGTTAAAAAACTCCAAAGCTTGTCTGAGAAAAACACATGCAGAAAGACTAGGATATGGGTTCCAAAAATAAGAAAAAAAAACAGTTACACTTTGTACCCAACAAAAGCAGTTGACATCTAATTGTAAATGAAATGTCAGGCATTATTTGCAGAGTACCTGAGAAGAACAAGAAGAAAACAGAATGAAACAAATAATCTTCTATGAAAGAGCTTTTTCCTGGAATGATATTACCCAGAAACCTACTCTTGAAATTGTGTGCTGTACCTGCCTTTCTGGGAAACATATTTTTGCAAGAGAACCACATTCAAGATTTGGATGAAGAAAACCTACCAAAGAATTTCCCAGTCAGATTAAAATATTTCAGAGCAATTCTAATTGAGCATTTTACTCACCAATTCCAAATGCATGTGCAATTCGGCTTCAAATTTTAGAACTCAAAGACCCTTAGGCTTTGTCCTTGTGAAAAAAAAAAACACCAAAAACATTCATTCCACATATTAACATGTAACAGGCAGTAATTAGCATTCTGTCAAATCCTACAGGCAGGCACAACCCCTCACAGGGTTTTTAGGGAACCAGCAAACTTATGGTAGTGCTGTTCCACCAGAAAAAAGAATTCACAGAATGACTAGGGTGGAAGAGACCTTCAAGAGCTGATCTTGCTCTGCTCACTGGACACAGAAATTAGGGACTTGTCTTCACTGTTCAAAGAAAATTTTGTTTATATGTGTGGACTATTAATACAGACTGACTTCACAGCCAGTCTTTGGAAAATCAAAGATATGTGTATTTTAAATCACTGCACATTCTGCAGCTTCCTTATTTCTTCCTTATTTCTCCATCCCATCATCCAAATATTCCCACATTTGTCACTTTTTTAAAACTACAGGACATCTTGAATTTTCCCTTTTCTTACACTTCA
This sequence comes from Rhabdornis inornatus, assembly GCA_013397075.1. Lineage (NCBI taxonomy): Eukaryota > Metazoa > Chordata > Aves > Passeriformes > Rhabdornithidae > Rhabdornis > Rhabdornis inornatus. The sequence goes on from VWZS01004053.1 coordinate 126,161, forward strand.
AGGCGTTTTGTCTAACTGCAGCAGAAGTAGTAGAGGTGTTGAAGTTGCTCTGAGGGTTTAAACTTGTCCATTCAATATTTTATTCTGGAAAAGGTGCTATTTTAGGGAACCTAACAGTTAACATCAGCTTGAGAGCTCTCCTGTGCCTTTGCAGATAGAAAGATGAATGCTTCCTCTGGAGCTGTGAGAAAAGTTTCTGAAGAGAAACCACTGGTGAGATTCTCCTTGGTTTTCAGGCTCTGGCTGCTGTTCATCCTCACAGAAAATACAGCACTGGGGTCTTGCAGTGAAGTTTTAGAGCCCACACATAGTAATCTCTTTTCCAGAGCACCTACTGTCCTCTGTAATTTGTGTTTGGGAAACTAAAGCTTGTCAATAGGCCATGATTTAAAGATTTCTTCCCCCTAAAAGGAAAGCATTTGTACTCTGTTCTGCAAATGAAAGCAAACCTTGATGTCCACACAGGGATTTGAAATGCACAGCAGGTATTCCAAAAAGGGAAAATCTGAAAGAATCAAGAGGAAAGGAGGAGAGAAAACACAGTAACACCAAGAGGGAGAAAGGATAACACACAATTTTTCTTGCACAAATCCAAATCTGTTATTTTATGAACATGTTAAGCATACCTGAAATATATTTAGACTCTCATTGTACTCAAGAAATAAGATTATGCCCTTTATAGTGTAATTTACAGTAGGCCTTAAAGTAATTAAACTACTGTTTTTGTCCAGCTGGATAGGTCTAGTGAAACACACAGATCCTAACTGGCTAAGAAAAAATAAAGAGAATTTATTCGTCACAGTGTTTGATTCTTACTTTTTCAACAATATCAGTTTTAAAGGCATAAATTACCAGTATTGTAACTTAATTTCTCCAAACTACTGCTTATCAGAAGCCAAATACATAGTCTAATAGCTAAGCAAGGAAAATAGCAGAGCTTAATTGCTTAATTCACCAGGACTTCTGTCACACCATGTACACCTACTAATATGGTAGGGAATCACTCTCTCAGAAATGGTTTTTCTTACCTCAAGGCTACAGAAGTAATGCACTGCTTTTCCAGTGTACTTAAAATACCTGAAGGTATACCAAAGGTGAGATGGGGAAAAACCATGTGGCACTCAGAATTCTGAGATTACCTACAAGATAACACTTAATGTTTCTATGACACAAGGCACATCAGAAGCCAGCTATTTCTAAAATTGGCTTCCAAGAAACCCATTCAAGTGTCCACTCTCAGCTCCTGAAGTACATAGGCATTAAGTGATATGAGAGTCATTACTTTCACACTGACCTAAGGATTAATCATTTCATCTTCCTTTCTCCTCAGCTGGTGGAATTGCCTGGGAAACAACCTGAACTCCCAGTGACCTTTGCTAACCAAACAACACATCCTCAGTGGTTTGGAGCAAAGTAACTATTCAGACCTTGAACCAGGATAGTTTGGACAGCACAAAGAGCTCCACCAATTGCGTTTCTCTCATTTAGTATGCTGTGAAAAGTTTTGGTTAGCACAAGCTTCTCCAGCTTCTTTGTTCAACTTTTAGTAAACTTGTAATGAACTCACAGGCCCGACCAGGGAAAAGCAGCCACAGGAAATGGAGGAGACAAATAACAGCATCCCTTCCATCATCCTAATTAGCAACAGTGCTGCATCTAAGGTGGAATTTGTTAAGCTCTTACCCTCCCTGTTTCCAGACTTAAGCAAAAGGCAAGAAAAAAAAACCCTCAGAGGCTGTCACATTACTGTAAAAAAAGAGACTGCTAGCACTCAAATAATTGTTTATCAAAGGCTATTTAGTCTATTTAATTGCCAGTCCCAAAAAAAAAAGAAAAAAAAAAAAGGGAAAGAAAGAAAGAGCTTGCCGGATTTCCATTATTTATTATATGTGGAGTGACTCGCTGAAGCACTTGGAAAGATTTACTTCCCCGTGGTCACCTACTTAGATCAAGCACTAAATCACTGCCTCTGTGGCTGGTGTTTGTTTAGGTGGCAGCAGTTGAGCTGGACCAGCCTCCCTGGCCCCTCGCCGGGGTCTCCGTGTGTGTGGCCCATCCAGGGCTGCAGCTGGATCCGCACACAATTCCCACTGTGCTCCACAGACATTGTTATTCCAGGGTCTCCTTCCCCACACCCCCAGGCACCCCAGACGTGGCTCCCAAAGGCAGAGCCACCTGTCCTGAGGGAGCTGAATCACAAACACGCCGGGATTTTCACCAAAGTTGCCGGAATTCTCACAAAAACGTCAGGATTTTCACCGAACCCACTGGGATTTTCACCAAACGCGTCACAACTTCTTAGGCTCAGCTGCACGTCCTGAGGCACAGCCAGAACCAGTTTTCTAAAGATCAGACATCACTATCTCTTCCAACCAACATTTCCAGATAAATAAGTACTAAAACCCTTATGATCATGCCTTAAATTAGATTATTTTACTTAATTCTGTCACTTCTAAGCATTACAGGCAACCAGGGCACTACAAAACAAACACGTTGTTACACTGTACTCTAAATCAGACAAGAATCCTTCATGACTTGGGGAAGTTTTCCATCCATTCAAAACCCAAACCACCAGCAGCCATCCATTATATAAACCTTACATACACATCACTGTTATATACTGATGATTATAAACACTTCTTAAATTGTATGAAGACACAGATTTGGTTTCGTGCCACCGAAGCAAAGTCCTTTTAAACACCTAGACATCAGTTCATGGAAGGAACCTATTTGTTCATTAACTGAACAACAGCAGGTGAATCAAACACCTTGTTAAGTCATCAAATGTACTACACTGGCAATGCAGATAATTACAATGCATTTTTCATTCCAGCCCCTTTCAAAGCAAGGGGCACAATGGGGCTGCCACCACTTCCTCCAGAAAACACCTGGGCAGTAAAACAAATTTCCATATCAGAAAGCATCTCCCAGTAATAAGCCTGTGTTTTCCTTTGCTTAATATCACCCCACTATTTTTATTTGCACTCCTACAGACCACCCAACAGAGTTCTGGCACGTAATTAGACTTTATGGAAGCAGAGCTTTAGCAAGATGCTGCAAAGAAGGTAAAACTTATTTCAAATACCACTTTTGGTACAGCCATGCAAACAATAAATCAGTATCTAGCTCAGAGATTTGCCAGTCACTAGTCCCACATGGGATGGAGAACTGTGACAGAGCTCAGCTCTGGAAATTACTGGGCACAGGTGACTGCTGGTGATGTTCTAGCCAGGTCCCATCAAAAATAAGTAAAATAACTGAACTTGTCTATATAAGCATGCATAAGCATGGTTAATACATGCATAAGCATGTATTTCTAAAAAATAAGGCAAGGCATGTATTATTGATTTTCCAAGACTACAAAATTAACTTTCAGGCACCCATGTATCAGTTTTCATGAATAGATTTTGCAATAATTTTTAGTTACATGAATTGATAAGCATTTTACAGCTCAAAGTGTAACAATGCATTTCAGAAGCTTTTGCATTTTTTTACTAAACACTGTTCATTATTAAACTGATTTGAGATAAACACTGATTTAAGTCGTGTTTAAGCTGCAGAGTAGTTTCTCTAGGGTTCCTCTGTGCTAAATTTACATTTAACTGAATACCAGCCCTCCCAATGTACAGAGCCCAGGAAGATTGATTTCCTAATGTGATGCTGAAAGAGAGAGATCTCAAATGCTTCCACAGAGAGTTTGAAAAACGTTTGGAACATCTATAACACACCTGAAAGCTATTTCTAATACCTAATTCTATTATTTAATTCTACATAATTGCTTTGGCAATTTTATTTGTAGGCATTAGTTTATTACAGAAGGAGAAAAAAGAAAAGGTGCGTTTTCACCCAAGAAATCCTATCTTATCTAAAAACATTCTTTCAACACCCAAAGTTTAATGCACACATAGGAATCAAGGTTCTTTGTATTTTCAGTTTGTTTTGGCCAGATCATTATTTTCCCAAACTGACATAAAGTTGTTTTCATACAAATTCAATTTCTCATAAGCCTTAATTGATGGAAACGTGTATTAGGTGACCCCACAAACACAAGGGTGTTTTCACTTAATAAAAATACAGCATGTATTTAATATGGCCTGCATTTAGAATATGTGTGACACAGAGAAGAAACAACAACAACACGAAAGGATTCTTAACCTCACTGCTCTCAATTTTTGAGTAGAGTTTGGTCCTAAAGTTGCAACATCTTTGTGAACAATCATACAGCTCACAAGGTTTAGGGCCAATATAGCCTTGGGTAAATTCACAGAAATACTTATAATGCAGACTGGTAGACTTACATGCCCTAACTTTTGGCTCCTCAAGAGCCAAACTGAGCTGAAATTTCTTATACTGCATAAGGAAAAATGCATGTAAAAGAATTAAAAAAAAAAAAAAAAGTACGAACTGGGAGATTCACCTTAAGTTAGCTTCTTCCTCAGAAAAGTTTTAACACAGCAAAGCACAACCTGAAATATCCAGAAGTATCTATAGATATAGATTATACTGGTTTCTTTCCTGTTTAAAGAGTGTCCTTCCCTTTGCAGCCAAGCAAGCAGCATGGAACCACTTTCCCATCTGCAATTTAATGCAACCATTTCAGCTTAGCTTACAAAATATCTAAAGTAGTAGAAAAGATAATTTTAAAACTACGTTTTAGCATTCGAAAATAATCTTGCCTGAATTTTATTCTTTTCTGATTTAGGTGAGTAGAACATAGAGAGGATGAAGAAACAAGGAAAAACAGAAGTGCACAGGAGGCTACAGTATGAAAAGGGCAGCATCCATCCCAAACCAGCAACTTTATTTCTAGCTTTGACATATGCAAGAGCTCACAACACTCATTTAATCTGGAATGAGTATCACAAGTCTGTCTGATTTTAAAGACCAGAATAAAATACAAAAACGTATTTCATTTTCATAGTTCAACAGATAAATTTAAGCATTTGTCTACTTACAGAGCCATCTTTTAAGTTCCTTTCATNTTTATATATCTTAAGGTATATTTTTTTATATATATATATATATGATTTTTTAGATATATGTATTTATATGTATATACAGACACACACTGACTACATGATCTTCAGAGTCCCTTCCAACCTAAGGCATTCTGTAATTCTATAATTCTATGAAATATGAGATTATTCTTCCCTTGAACACACATTGGTGTGCCATTTCTACCTGTGGAAATGTAGCAGGAATACTGCATTTTCCAGAAGTCCTGTCCCCTTTTTTTCCCTGTCTGAAAATGGGTTATTTCCTTGTTGCCACTTATCCAAAATTCTAGCTGCCTAAAGTCACCCNCTGGGAGATTCACCTTAAGTTAGCTTCTTCCTCAGAAAAGTTTTAACACAGCAAAGCACAACCTGAAATATCCAGAAGTATCTATAGATATAGATTATACTGGTTTCTTTCCTGTTTAAAGAGTGTCCTTCCCTTTGCAGCCAAGCAAGCAGCATGGAACCACTTTCCCATCTGCAATTTAATGCAACCATTTCAGCTTAGCTTACAAAATATCTAAAGTAGTAGAAAAGATAATTTTAAAACTACGTTTTAGCATTCGAAAATAATCTTGCCTGAATTTTATTCTTTTCTGATTTAGGTGAGTAGAACATAGAGAGGATGAAGAAACAAGGAAAAACAGAAGTGCACAGGAGGCTACAGTATGAAAAGGGCAGCATCCATCCCAAACCAGCAACTTTATTTCTAGCTTTGACATATGCAAGAGCTCACAACACTCATTTAATCTGGAATGAGTATCACAAGTCTGTCTGATTTTAAAGACCAGAATAAAATACAAAAACGTATTTCATTTTCATAGTTCAACAGATAAATTTAAGCATTTGTCTACTTACAGAGCCATCTTTTAAGTTCCTTTCATAGGAGAAATGGCATGCCTTATTCTGCTCATCTCTTGAAATCACGAAGTTGTATTTGCCAGCTGACTCTTCTGTAGCTATCAGTGCTTTCCTCAGCTCTTCCACATATTTTTCTCTGTCCATTTCTATGTCAGCAGCCTCCCTAGAAATGTCTGCTTCAGACACTACCAAAAAGAGATATGTGAGGAATAAATAGTCATATATGTGTGAACAAGTATATGCATAATACATTACATATAAAACATACANAAAAAGTTTGAAATACTTACAACGGGAATGTTTGTCTGAACAGTGGTTTCAATACTGAGAAGATAAACTTTTAATAACAATAAGAAAGTCATAAAAAGAAAGACACTAAAATACTGCAATATAGCCCTGTGGGGTTTTTGGGTTTTTTTCTGTATATGCTGCATGTTCCTTTATGATCTAAAACCAGCAGAACTGATCAATCATTAGAGAAAGTTGATATGCATAAATCCTCATAGATGAATGATATACCAAGATAAAACACGAGATTACATTGCATATTTGTGTGCTTCTCCTCCCCTCCAACATTCGCTGTTTTCCCTCTTTCCTTAAACAGAACTCCTAACACATTTCATCATCACATTAAACACACAAAACCCATAAAAGACAACTCCATCAGCAGCTCTCACTCTCTTCCTGGTAGGTCTTGCCAAGGAAAATAATCCACAGCATGAGAAACCCAAAAGGGATTTCCCCCAGCAAGAATATTCTGACCATTGCTTTCCCTCCCTCCAGGTTTTGAATTTAAAATGGAAGCAGTCTCAGAAATGATGTAATAACTTTAGAAAGTGACCAAAACTGATGTTTTGTTGAATGGAAACACAGATCAGTGCAGTAGGAAAGCCTCATGCACAAGAACATCAACCTCCAATGAAATTATTCAAGGGACTAGAAATTCAGTAAGAATTTCTTAGAAAGAGATCAGATTCCTCCAAGCAGAAAAAAACCCTCTCCTTTGGATGAGCACCCAGTGCTCATGGCTGAACTGCCATGGGTTTCTTTCTTTCCTTTTTAAGGGAGTGAGGTCATCCTGCTTTCACTGCCCCTCTGTTTTGGGAGATCATTATCCCCCCCATTCTACCAGATGCAGGAACTCGACAAAATGAGACCTGTGTCTGACAATTTTTTTTCTATACACTCCCAGCTACAGTGGCACAGCCTGCACTTGGAAAAATAAGAATAATCTTTTTGTGATTTCTAAACTGGGGATTTTGAAGTCGCATAAGAATGAGAAGATCCTTCAAACAGAAAAAAAAAAAAGTATTAGTCAGTGTTAACACCCTTCATGTTATTTTCAAAATAACTTGACTTTACTATTGTCAAGCCAAGAAAGAAAAACTTTTCACCACTGGGAATCTGGGTTGGAACACATGTATTTGCTTTGTGCAGGGACCCCTGATCGATGGAATGTTTGGAATATTAGGAATATATGGAAGAGCAGATTTAATTTATGTGTTGATTTTAATTTACATTTATCTAATCTCAGACCTATATGAAAGCTTGGTTTATGCAGGAACTGAGGAGAAACAACATCTACTGGGCAGGGAGAAGGAAGGAAGGAAGGAAGGAAGGAACTACATGGATAATTATAATTCAGATAAAGGGTCCAGAAAATGGTTTTACCTACAATTTGCTGAAATTACATAATTCTCTCCTCCCTTTGAAATATTTTTGCTACTGAGAGAAGGGCTTTTGATCAAGTATTTGACATTTCTCAAGGAACACACAAATCTAACCTTTTTTCACTAGGCATGAATGAGAGAAGCATGCACATATGCACTCATCCTCTTACTGAGGTTTCAGAGAGGGGAAAAAAAATCCCACAGGTTAAGTTTTTCCTATTGATAATTTATTGTCTCTTTTCCTTCCCAAAAATTCACTTTAGTACCAAATACAGCTACCTTTGGCTATTAAAATTTCATGAAAACATTTAAAAAACATCTGCAATTAAAAGGCTTCACAGACTGCAATTTGCAAATTGAACTTGCATGCACATTTGTTCAAGAATCTGGAGAAGACACGGAAGTGTTACTTCAGCATCCCTCCAAGAAATTATACATTTTTGAGAAAGAACAAAACACTGCATATCTATGTGCTGAATGAGTTAGTTTTAGCTTTGACACACAATCTCTCCAGATTTCAATATTCTCTGGCCACATCCCAGAAGACCATGAGTCCCACCTCCTCTATCACTGGGGGCAAAACATCCATGAAATTTTCATACAGGTTGTGGGTCATGGCTTAGAAAGTGTTTAAAAAGGAGGAATTAAGAGCAGTAATATTTTAAATTAATGTATTTTTCTATTACCTTTCCCAGTCCAGGCACACTGACAATCACTAAGAAGTAAGCTGAAGCCAGTGCCTAAATCCTTTTCCCATGACACCTCCAGAAAATAGGTTGCTTCTGGATCAGAAACTGGATGAATTCTGTTCAAAGTTTTCTCCATCTTCTCAATACCTGTTTAAAAACCAAGATAATCTTGTTATAACCACTGGGGTGCTTAACACCTTCACATAACTAGCTTGGGGGTTGCATCTGTGGGGAATATACAAATACAAGTATGCTTGCAATTTTACTCTACTTTCCTCCCCAAATGCAATTTGTCAGCAAACTGGTGACACTTGCAAATAGGAAACTGGATTATAGTAAGTCAGGTTTCAGTGCCAACAATTAAACATACTTGAATAGTCTCAAATTAAGAAGCTGTCAGGAAGCTGGGGGATAGGAAATTACTACACACAAGCTCTTCCCCATGGGTCTGTTTTTAACTCACTGCTATCACCCAAAGTACAGAAAACTTAACATAATTCAAAATAATCAATATTCATCTGGAAGACTGCCACATGAAAGCTGCTACTAAGCTTCAGAGCAAAGCAGAGGGTGTAGCAAATGCCAGCAACCCAAAGGAAATATTTTAAGCACTGGATTCTGCAGAGAACAAAATATATGATGTTACAGTGAGTATTTTTGCTGTATGGCAAAGCAACTTGGCAACCTGTGCTTGACCTGAGACCTTCTGAAGAATCCCACGTAGTTACACACAACCTAAGTGAAGTGACTGAGAAAAGGCTACGTGTTCACTCACAGACTAAAAATAGCATGCAAAAGGAGGAAAAGCCCAGAAGAGGCATTTAAACTATATGCACTGAGTACAATGGTGCTTGGGCAGGGATTAAATGCTCTATCGAGGTTTCCATCTAAAGTGCAGCAGTAAATAATCAGGACCAGGATCAGTTCAAGCCTGAGGGGACTCTATTCTCCAAGCAGGAGTAGAAGGAAGCTCTTTCTTTGCTCCTGGCCATTAAGAAACACATCTAGATACGGATTTAACTACCTTGGCTTCCCCCGAAATTGGCATTTTCAAGTTAGGAAGGAGCAGCTTTAAACTGCAGTTGACTGAACTGCGCCTGACCCTTGCTCAACTCTGCACCCAACAACATTTCAAAATGCCTCTCCCCTGCCCAGACAAGTACATAGCCTTCAAAATCAGAAAGTATATAGCAAGCAATAGCATTCAAAACCAAAGAGTTTTATAGTTCCATCACTAACCAGCTGGCCATTTCAGAAAACCTACAGTCTGCGCACCTGTAAGCAAGAACAAAAAAATTAAATATTTGGGGGTGGACAGCTGGTACAATGCCTTTGCAATTAGTGACTCCAGAAATAAAGGCATTTTAAAGATTTGTAGGGCACTAGCTGCCCGCCATGGGTCAGTAACGAGCACGGGGCAGGAAACACAAGCACGCTCAAGCACACATGCATGCACTCTCCTTTGCCTGCCAGATTCCCTTTTGCTTCTTGTTAATCATGGAAAAATACACTCTCCTGTGAAATATTTCCATAGAAGTCCTTCTCTGAAAGACAATGTTCTAAGAAAAATTTCAATTAAAGACTGTAAAATAGTAGCAAACAACCCTGACAGACAGCACACAGGCTACTGATGCATGTATGTGTAGCTCAACAGGAAGGTTTTGCTTGTTTTATGAGATTTTTATCACAAAGTTGAGCAGCATTCAGTTAAAAACACCTGCACTAGAGGCTTTCTTATCAACCCAGACTGTTTATAACAAAAAACAAACCAAGAGAATTAGATTTTCTATTTATATAATAATGATAAAGCAAATGAAGTGCCAGTCAGTCCTCAGTGAGAAAAACTGAGGTCAAGAGTAGCAGAGGAAAGAAGCCTGCTTATTTATTTAAAAGATGCACTAACAAGATCTCTAAGGCCTGAGACTAAATTCATTTGATACAGTGATACTGGTTTCTCATGCACACACCAGTATTTCATTCCAGTGAGGCAGCACAGCTAAAAATCAAAGTTCTGTTTACACAACACTCTTGGTACCCCTGTGGTAAAAACAACCTCAGCAGAATGAGGAGACACAACCAAGAATAACACCCTAAACTTCGAAACAAATGCAACATGCAGTTTTCCTGCTTTTCCAAATTTTATTTTGCATCACTGAAAAAAAGCATTTTCCAAGAAAGCATAAAATGAAGACGCTGTTTCTCCCAGCTTTCATTTCCTCCACAGTGCTTAGTGGCCTTTTGAAAGGAGTGAATTACTTATTACTCCATGTTCAGAAGCTGCCTCTTTAAGCAGAGCTCAGCCAGACTCCATCTCCAAGCACTCAGCTGTTCCAACCCATCAGCAAAAGCTCAAGGACTCCTGGCTGTATACAATGCCTATTATATATTTCTCTTCAAGAGGAGGAAAAAACCTCCTTCACGAAAATTAGTCTGACCTACACAGCACATAAAAACATCACGGCAAACAGTAATACTGTACCTTACTGCTCTTTTGAAAACAAAACCAATTACAACAACAAGCTAAAAATCCAAATCCCTTTTCCCCTTATCCCTTTTATGTTCTGAGAACCCAACTCTGTCATAGAGTTTAAAGCAGTGTTCAGTGAATGGATAAACCACACACAGTTCAAGCATGAATACAGTAAAAAATATCAAAGGAGTTCCCTACTTATTTAACAACTAGCAGTTACCACTAAAGAAATTAAAAATACAGACAATAAATGAGGGCATATTCCTTATTCATTCACTAAAAGGTGACTGCATGCATTCACTCTAAAGGCAAATCTTAGTAACAGACGTACAGCACTGTATTTCCAAAATAAGATGTACTGCTTTGTATTTCAAGAGGTGAATTAACACAATTTCCTCATAACTAACTCCCAATGCACCCACTTGCTCACTAAATTCATCACCCCATCAGCTTCCAATGTGTCAAGGCTTACGTGACCCTTCACAGATCAAATACTTCCGCCAGGTGAAAATTTCATTACGAAAGAAAGACACGAATATAAAGGAGAGGTGAAACCTTGAGAGTTATTTTCACTTTCACATCTTTGGGGTGAAAAGGTAAGAACTGTGTTAATGCTCAGAAAGGTTAAAACAGGCCCCTGAATTTTTGGAGTGTCACTATTTAATAGCCCAGCTGTTGGCGAATCTTGTTAAAACAAAGAAAAAAATTGAATGACTGCACAAAAACAGACTGTACTTTTATTGGCACCCGAATTACTGGAACCATCCTCTCATTATGGCAGCCTAAAAAGCCCCTCTGAGTCCATCAGACCAGAGAAGCACCCTCAAGTGCTATTCAGCATCCAGCCCTGTGGGCTCTTCCCATTCACCACCTCCACAAAACAAGAGTGGTTGGTTCTTTCTTCCTTTCCCCTTAAAGCAAAGCTGCAGAGAAGCTTTGGGATTTTGGGGCCACAGAAAGGCAGAGCTTCTTCTTTGGGGGGCACAGGGGGTCACACACACAGCACCTCTCCATCCTGCAGGTGGGGACAGCAGGGTCCCACCCCAAATGTGTAAATCAGAGGCTTTATTGAGGCCTTGGAACAGTTGGGGATTGAGCTGTTTATCTTTAGCACTTTGTCCCCCTGGTCTTTGGCTCCTGTGATCACCATTAGGCAATGTTTCCCTCTGAGGAGGAATCAGCTGTTGGCTGGTGCCTCTGCCCTCAGAACAAACAGAGCACACAGGGCCCTCTGAATGAACAAGACACTCTTAAAATGCACCCAACAAAGAATTTTATATGTTGTTTTGGATAGCACCAGGCATAGACCAAAAGCCAAATCTTTCAGACTGCTCCAACACAGCATCATTGATAATATTCTGAACTTCAGCAGTTCATTTTTTTTTGCCTCCATGCAGACTAATGGCTTTTTTTTTTTTTTCTCCCCCCCACCAAATTGGTTGGGCTGCAGGTGTTCCAAACCTCAGCAGCTATGCTTGGAAGGCTACTTACAGACCAGAAAGAGCTACTATGTCTTTGAAATGGAGCAATTAACCTAAGTGCTTTCTTGCTGAGGAAAAATGGGAGCTATCCACAGGGAGTTCAGAATAGAAGACCA
>VWZS01004053.1:149954-196351 GCA_013397075.1 Rhabdornis inornatus
TTTGTTTTGTTTTTGTTTTTTGGGGTTGTTTTGGGGGGCGGTGGTGTTTTGTTTGTTTTGCGTCTCACTGAAGACACGTGACCCCCATGGTCCGGGGTGATCCCGGTTGTCCCAGTTTCCCAGTTGTCCTCACACGGGAACACGGTCGGCGCCCCCCCTCTCCCCTCAGTCCCGGTGCTGGGCTAAACCCGGTGATCCCGGTATTCCTCCACACGGGGACACGAACACCCCCGCCTCCTCTCAGTTCCGGTGAGTGGTCACTGAAGGGTTGACCCCGCTTATGCCAGTTTTCCCTACACNGAAAAAAAATCGTTTTGTGGCTGTGTGGGGCATTAGCAGCCGGTGCGAGGTTGGTCAGGTGCTGTGCGTGTGTCTCACGGCCTCATGACGTAATTTTTGTGACGTGTGACGTCATGGTGGCGGTGTGTGACGTCATGGAGCAGTGCTCTGAGCCGCGACATTGGCTGCTCCTCAGGGGTGTCATCAGAGGCCCAGGTCCATTTACTCATGAAAACTATGCATTATATGTAAAACTTCAGTTTTATAGATACACAAAAAGTTATACATATATAAACATATGTATGTATAGATATAGACATATATATGTGTATGTACATACATGATCTTTGTTTTCTGTTTATAACAAAATTTATATGCTTACAGCATATGTAATTTTTAAGAATATGTAAGTATATGTAATGTCACTTTAAATATAAATACATATTTTTTCGATTTACTCATACCTATATAAAGAGCTAAATCGTGTAAATACACAAAAAGCAGGTAAGTACATTTGGAATACAGTATCTATGCCTATATATAAGTTTATTATCTGCATTACAAATACATGGGGATATAAAGACACTTACATAGATGTTTATAGATGTGTGCAAATATATAATTGAATATTTTATATGCTGTGTGGCATATATTGCCAATATACCTTTTCCTATAAACCACACACATAAAGAGTGTGGGTATAGATAAATATATGTATATAAAATATATGTGTGTAGAGGCACATTGGGGTTTTTTTGTTTTGTTTTCTGCCCATTTTTTCAGTCTCTGTGCAGGTAATGTAAAATAACTATTTGCATTTCTGTCATAGTTAAAGCTGAGCAGTGAAGTTTTTTTTTTAGTCAGATTTATACATTGAATGTTTATATATCAACGATATTTATATGAGCAGAGCAGATAGATGGATTTAAAATTAAAAGGAAAACCAAAGGAATAACTGAGTTAACATAAGTTTATCCTGTACAAAATCCATGTTTGTCCATAACTTCAGCACAGAGTTTGTTTTAAGATGGGGATTTTTCACGTTTTTCTAGTAATCAGAACGTGGTTTGGGTTGAAAGGGACCTTCAGAGATCACCTGGTCATCCCCCCATGAGCATTGACAGGTTATCCATCATTGTGTGGATGCTGTACAGCTTAATGGAGCACTGCTGTATTTCCTGTGTATTTGCACTAAAGATCAGTATCACTTGAAGTTTTTTGTGGCTCAGTTCAAGAAAGGGTTCCCAGGCTCCAGATCTTGTCACCAGCAGGAAATTGCTGGGAGATGCTCACCTGGGCATTCCTTGGCAGGTTTTTTAGATGAACCTGCTCTAGTCTGGGGCTCCAAGCAGAAAACAAAGGAGGTTTTTTTGTGATGAGAGGCGTAAATTATCACAGGAGATCTAAAACACACGTTCAGAAAGCAACAGATCTCTGATCAGCACCGTGGAAAGGTGAATATAGAAAATTACAGCAGCACCTCACTCTTCTTTATTGTACTTAAAAGGGTTTGAGGTGATAGGAAAAGGCAAGAGAACTTGATGTGACATTGGTGTTGCTCAGTGTAATGATTAAATACAACCAATTACTGAATATTATATTATGTTACTTACCTTTTATATGCTTCATAAGTGATATACAAGCAAGATATAGCAGTAACTTAAAAACAAAGGTAATGTTTAAGAAGATTATGGCAAGTGTATGAGATTCTGTTAGGATAATCTTCTCCACTTGTCCCTGTTCCTTGCTAGAGGTTACTCTGTGTGCCTCAAGGACCCTGAAGCAAGAAACTCTTCTAAGGATGGTTTGTTTGTGATATAATGTTGAAAATAAGGTGAAAGCAAGTTTTTTCAGCGTTATTGTGATGTTTGAATTTCTTCAAGAGAGCAGCAGCCCTCCAGGGCTTTGGGTCCTCCATGATGCCATTTCTGGTGTCAAGGCATTTTAGGGGAAAAAAAAAGATAATTTTTGAGCTCACATTTGACTGTGAGAGAGGAAACAGCTGCTGTCTGTGTGTCATGAAATGGGAGAGATTAGAGCTACATCTCCAGTTTATTCTCCTTGTCCAAAGAGTAAGAGCTGCAGTTGTGGCAATCCAGCAGCACTCTGAATAGCACAATTTTCTGAAGCATGATTTCCAAAGGACTTTATCCCTTGAAAACTCTTCATCCCATTGTTTTCCAGGCTTCCTTACCACATCCTTCCTTGCTAAGCAGGTGAAAACTTGTGCTGGGTGAACGGCCAGCTGCTGCCAAACAGGGGGAAAAAAAAATATGTATATCTATGTGTTTGTGTGTATGTATGTAAGGTGACTTTTACTTGTCTTTTATATGAAAGCAGAAATTGTGGGATTTTTTTTTTCCTTTTCACTGGCAGTGGATAGGAGAAGAACTCACCATTTTGACTTTAGGCAAAACCCTCACTATTTTAACTTAAAGCAGATATGGACGCCAGTAGAGGTTTCTCAGTGGATTCCAAACTTGTGGAAATGGGAGGGATGCACCAGGGATGCACCGCTCCCTCATTTCTTTAGGAGCAGCATGTATGTTGTTTGCAGACTTCTACAAATCAGTTTGTCCTGCCAGCTTTCATGACTTTATATCTGAAAGCTCAAAAGACCTTTTCCTGGTGGGCTTAGAAAGTTTGGCACATGCATGGATGGAAAGAGGGGAGAAGCCAAAGGTAACATTAAAGTTAATGAGGAACCTCTCACGTCCTGAAGGGTGATCTTCACTTTCCTTCATAGCAGAAATGTGAAGTTACACTCAGACAAAATTTGGTGATGGAGAAAACTTAGCAGTGCAGGAAACTTCTTTTCCAGCTTCTTCCCCATCACCCTCTGGTTGAGGCTAATCCTGGCCCCACATTACTATCCAAAAATTGATTTGGGAACTTTCCACAAGGACAAACATTTCTGACACAGTCTTTGTTGCTCTCTTAGTGTGGTGTTTATGGAAGGAAGGGGAATTGCTCATAGAGCCAATTGTAAAAACATTCATTAGTAAATATTATTTCAAACCAAGCTGTCAGATATAAACATACCAGAACCCAAGACACTGCTCTGAAAAAAGAATTTTCAGGAGTCTTCAAGTACAAAGTTTTCTGTTTGTCTTATTCAGAATTACAAGAAGGAATCAATCCTGATTAAGATTTGCTAGCAGCTTTGTTTTTATCATGACCTAAAGGCACATAGGTTTAAAAGCATCTTCTGGTAAATCTGTTTACAGTCTTAATGTGTCTCTGTATTGTGAATTTGTTTCACCTGAAGTGTTCAATGTAGACACTTCTGTCATCTTAGAGGATGATGTGAAAATACATTGTCAGTGTTTTATTCCTGTGATTATTGAACTGAGGAAATTATTCCATCAATGCAAGATGGTCTCCTTTTGGAAGAGTAGGATGCAGTGAGTCTACTTTAACAGATTTGCCCACAAATCACTCTGGTTGTGAGAAACCATTTCTTTGCTGAGTGCCATAAAAAGGTGAATGTCACAATTTAATTTTTTGTTTGCCTGCAGCATTAGACACCATAGACATTCATTTTAACAGATGCAGCACTGAATGTTTTTCTGCTAATGCACAGAGCTGGGCGTTCAAACTCAACAGAAGTTTTTGATTTTCATCCTTGTGACTGTGGAAACAAGGCGGGAACAGCTGTGAAAAATATTACCTGTCTTCTAGATGCTAAATATTCAAACCATGCACCTGAACCTCTGCCAAACAAGGGACTTGCAGAGGTGTTGTGGATCTGCCCAGAGCCATGGGACGTAACAGACTTAGCAGAACGTGTCATTATTTCTTGACTAAGTATATTTTTTCCTGATATTTGTTTTCCATGCTTTAAAGAGATGGACATTGAACAAAAAAAAATTTGGTAAACAGTATACGTAAAATATTTAAAGCTCTGTTTTGTAGTTCTTAGGTAAATTAGAATGCGTCTTCCTTTTTGAGAACTTAGAATTTTCCCATGGCCATGTTCACACATTCCTGTAGCACGTTCTGTTACAAACCTCTGATTTTTGTAGGCTGCTTTTATTACAGAAAGGATATCACCTAATTCAAAATATGCTTTATTAGGACTCTTACCTCTTTCATTCACACACAGGAGTTTTACTGGTTTTTCAGTTTCAGTATTAAATTCGTGTGTGTGGTGTGCAACTTCAGAAGGGAGAGTTCCTTAAAAAAAGGGATTATTTACGATATTCCTTTCATCTAATGGGAGAAGACAGCAGAGGAAAAATACCCCTGTAAAATTTAACACTGTATAATCTACAGAGAAAGCCTGGAGGAAAAGGTATTATAAGATTTTACTGACATATCCGCCATAATTCTGTTTGTTTAGTAAATATGTGAACATGCACGCCTTTGTGTTACAGTGACTCTGGTGAAAGACTTCAATAGTCACTTTGTTTTTTATAGTAAGATATTTTGGTGAAATGCTGCATCTGCTCACTGCTTACAGCAAAAGTTCAGTTTTCAAACTGGGTATTTGTATTTGGGGCAAAGGGGAAGGAATTCAAGCAAGTGTAAAATTTCAGCACCATCACCTCAAGGTGTCATTTCACTTCTGGTCTGTGGGTTTTAATTACAGTAAAAATCCTGAATGTGTTGAAGTCAAGTGAGCTTTTTATAAATAAGAAGACAAAGAGAGGGCAACTGTGTCCATATGCTTAATTGTTTAATTGTTTGAGGTGATTGGTTGTGTTTCAAATAGATGTATTAGTCTTCAGTTCAGTGGAAAGCATACATGTTAGTTGTAGTTGCCATTTAAACTTGACAATGTGCTTCTCCAGGAAATGAGTAGGGGAAAAAAAAATCCCTATTTCTCTAATCAAGCCTTAGCTTACATTCCATGAGTGCAAAAATGCATATTTTAGACAGAAATATGAGTTAATATTAAATATTGTATTTAAATTTTTGGAAACAAAATACTGAGGAGACCATGCTGTAAATCCAAAATTAAAAACCCTATTCATGGTGGAACAATTGCATCTGGCTGGTATTTGGATACTTATTCACACCCCTTGCTTAGTTTTGTTGGGTACTTTTGCCAATAATTCTTCAAACTTAACTAATCTGTGCTTTCTGTAATTTTTATAGTGCTAATTAGCATGCCTCTTTTACAAATGCTTGTTTTCCATTGATTTTGATCAGATTGCATTTGGCAGCAGTGGGAAAAATAATTATTTTTTAATAGATTGGGAAATAATACAATTAGATGTGTGTTTTAATTAGTTTTTAGAAATTGCTTTGGCTTTTAGGTTGGGAGTAGTACTGCGTGATTTATATCCTATTATTTTTCTCAGTATTATATTCCTAAAATTTTGATTTTTACTGATGAATTAAGAATTGCAGGCCTAATGGAAACCCTAGCTAATAAGCATTTTCTCTTTCAGCTTTGTAAGGACCTCTTCATTAAAATTTCGTAGCCTGATTTAATTTTTCTGTGATTAAATTTTTTATCAGCTCTTGCCTGACTAAAGTTTAACTGCAGCATGTAAGCTCTTGCTCATATTCCAGTATAAGAAAGGCAGCTGAACAATTGGGTATCCATATTTTTTCCTTTGGCTCCAGAAAACATAATCATTCATCAATTTTATTGTATCAGGGAGGAAAAGAAGGAAAACCATTCTAGAAAGTCTGAATATTCTGTAGCATATTACACAAAGATTATACCTACTTTAAAGTATTCCAGTTTTTTGTGTTTGCCCACATAAATTGGTTATTGTAATAGCAACCAGAGGGCAAAGTTTTGCAACTTGCTGGCACTACAATGGCCTCTTGCTTTTATAGCACAGATGGATGAAATCATCACGGTCATACTGCAATCAGAGATAAAATAATCATTTTGTAAATACTTAGTAGCATAGGGAAGGCTGAGCTTTGGTTTTAGTGCTAAGTCTGCTGAGATAAACTCAGAAGGACAACAGCATAGGGTTTATGTTCTCCTTCTGCACGTTTTGTTTCCCCTGGAACCATGATGCAGGGTGGTTTATTTTAAACAAAAGTGTATGAGGCGAGGGGAAAATCAGCAAGTACTTTGTGACACAGAGAGTTGCATCAAAACCTTGGGTGTGATTAATTACTGTGCTACCCAAGGGTTGCATCAGTAAGTGGTTTGTGAGTGTGGTGCTGTCTCTGCAAGGACTGGGAACAAAACCCTGTCTGAAGCACAGAATATTGGGGTAAAAATTAATCCAGAGGTGGATAAATTACAGTGTCTTGTCTATGGCTGTTGTCACTACAGAAAAAGTGTTTAGAATTAGTGCATTCATTATGACTATTTCTGCATATTGAATGACATACCCTTGAGAAGTGCAAGACATGTTGATAACCACAGCTCTGGGCCATTGCTTTTTGTTCTTCTGCACAAGTTTAGGAAATTTAGTGCTGAGGAACAACATTGTCCATGATGAGGTTTACAGCAGCTGTGCAGCTGTTGTCATGATTCCCTGTCACAGCCACAGGTAAATTTAACTTTCAGTCAACACTTACTAAAGTACATTAAACTTCAGTTTGTACTCAGATGGGAGTACATTCAGACATCCCTAGCTAAAGTACTTGATTTCCAACTACTGTATATTCCCATGAGTATTTATTTTAATACAAGCCACTGCTGTTAATCCCAACACAATAAAACTTTCAGGAGTATTAATTCTTTATGGTTTATTATATGGAGTTTTTACTGAGATAGGTTATGATCAGGAAATAATATTGAGGCTTTTTTTAAAGGCCTGGTTTTGGGAAGGATTTAAAACAGCCTTTGGGCATGTAGCTCTCAAAGCTGAAGTCCTCGGTCTTAAATTTCCAAACAAATTGGAGAAAACTTGGCTCATGCAAGTTCAGGTGAATACAATACCTCGTTAGTGCTGCAGCTGATGTGTGATGCTCTACACAGGAGGGGGCACGAGGGGAATGACACAGAACGGAGCAACTGAGGTGTTCCCACTATGTCAGAAATGCACCGAATGCAGATGCAGAAAATCTCAGCCCATGGAATTAAAGCTTGCATGATCTAAAACCAGAATAAAATGCCATTGCTGGTTCTTTCTGGCGTTGCAGCATGAGTTTTAGGAAGTTGGTTGTCATTTCACCCTCATGGGGACACAGTCTAAGAACCAGCACCAGTTTCTGCATGTGCTGAGATCTCTTTATAGTGGGGATGAGGCTCACAGGACCTGCCATAAGCCAGTCAACACAAGGTCAAAAATTGCAATTAATACATTTTCATCAGAGGAGCCCAGTCTAAACAAATGAGCTGCAACGCATCTACGTTGTCCAAGTAGCTTGGCATGTGAATGCAGTGTTTTTTATCTGAGCAATATATAACTCTTGCAGCAGTTTTTAATTACATCAGTTGGAGCAGCCAGATGTAGGTTGCTGCTTTCTGTGAATTCAGCTGGGCCATGAGAATTACTTCAGATGTGAGGAGCGAAGCCATCTAATTCAGGAATAAATCCTCGTTTCCAGAAACTAAGCAAATTTTGGAATGCTCACATCTGTCCTTTCAAAGTGGCCGTGCAGATAAATGTGTCATTCAGAGCACGTTTCCGTGGAGGGGCAGATGCAATTACAGCAGTACATATATGGGGAAAACATGTGAAGACCCCAACAAAGAACAATTATACACGATTATATACTGCCCCAGTTGTTTGACTGACAGCACATTTCATGAGTATACATTTACAGGAGGAAGCAAGTGTGCCCTTGTGCCGTTTTTGCAGAGTCGGAGTGCCCAATGCCGCCTCTTGGGAAGCAGCTGCAGGAATTCTTGGGAATTCATGGTGGCTGGCAGGCTCAGGGCTGTGAGCTGTCAGAGCAGCTGTCTGTCCCACAGGACTGATCCAATTAATCAGTTGATAGGCAGTATCTGGCTGTTCCTAGACCTGCAGGAGCCAGGGGGAAGTGAGGGAATTGAGACTTCCCTGGTTTCTGGAGCTGGCAGAAGCTTCTGCTGAGCACAACGGCTCCAGAGGCTGCTACAAGGAATGGCAGTGTTGTCTTTTGTGAAGAGTCTGCCCGTTATTTATGGCATGATGGGGCAGAAGGGGTGGCTAGCTGGGCTAAAACTCTAAATCAAACATGATTTAGCAAAAGCTGTGGTACAGGAGAAAACCAAGCAGCCTCATGTTTGGCGCAGGAGGGGCTCCACAACTGTTTGGGTATGAGATCACTGCTCCCTCATCACAGGAGGGGTGGATTTCAGGGGTGCTGAAATCTGTCCTGTACAGGGTGCAGAGTCACAGCATCTCTGTGATGATGCTTCTTAACAGAGTGGCCTGGTCGACCCCGTTGAGTTAGATACTGAAATTATGTTAGATAGCTAACCCTGCCTAAAGCTGTATTTAGACTGGCAGCTCTGTGCATGTTCTGGAGTTCATATGATTCATGGAGACTTCTAAATTAGCTAAAGGGTT
Source organism: Rhabdornis inornatus (assembly GCA_013397075.1). Lineage (NCBI taxonomy): Eukaryota > Metazoa > Chordata > Aves > Passeriformes > Rhabdornithidae > Rhabdornis > Rhabdornis inornatus. The sequence continues at coordinate 158,651 of VWZS01004053.1, forward strand.
TTTTTGAGTTGTTTGGCTATTGATTTTAGGGGGTTTTGGTCACCAGGTTTTTGATCTCAGTATCACAGCACTTGTGTGTGTGCCAATGGCTTTCCTTCTACTAGAGCTTCTCGGTTTTCTCTCCTAATTTCCTGCTAGTGCCATACTGAACTAGAATATTGTGACTTTCTTTTATAATTCCCATCAGCTAGATAGTTTTGATTATTGGGGCTTCAAAACATTATAATTTTGTGACATAGGAAGAAAGCACTTGCTTATCAACAGAGATGTGCCTCAGGCTGCATGGAAATGAAGGCTCTGATGTGCCCTAAAATATGCTTGGAGAAGGAAATGCCAATGTAATATCCCTTCCTAAGTGCTAAATATTTACCTTTAATTAAATACCACTACTCAGCCAGCTGGGTTAAGCCGTACGAACACAGGAGACAGAAGTTCATCAGAAAACCAGAACAAAGAGTGAATTTATTGCATTTGCTTTGACACTATTTTTTTTTATGGAGCTCACGCTAAAACAGATTTTCGAATGAGTGTAGCAGAGTGAAGGTAAAATAAAGCTTTTCTTCTGAAGTAAGAAATTGCCTCTTACACCACCTGGTGCTGTTACACTTTCCAGAATGTCGGCTGAGACACTTAGGAGAAACCCCAAAACTGTAAAGGTTAAAAGAAAGGTTTATGGGATGCACTTAATTTACGCTTCAGTAAATTGTCAAATATTGCAGCAGTTTCTCAAGAATTGTCTCTTCTTACTGCCACTAGGCTGATCAGTGTTTGCTATCAACAGTAGAACTTTACTTCTCAAACCTAAGGCAATTTCATCCATTTCTTCAGGGTTTACCATATAACTAGCATTTCTGAAAATACTTACAATAAAGATGTTTTCAATTTAAAATAGAATGTTATTTGAAAATAAAAGTAATCAGTTATCATAGTTCAGGTGGGCTTAACTGTACATATTCTACAAATCTGTTAAACTTGGCCTGTAGCCTTTAAAAAGTGGTATACTAACAAAGCTCCTGCACATTTTGGGTTATTTTTTGTCTTGGCTATTACTGGTTTACTTACCAGTCAGTCCTTGCCTCTGCTTTAACTACCACCATTGTATTCCATTGACATTCCATTCCATGCAGAGTTTTTCTGGCTCATGGCCATTGTAGGTTTCATTTCTGGTGTTGTCTTAAGGGGTCACCAATTTTTTCCAGAACCTCTACTTTGAGAGAAGTTCTGCCCTGCAGAGATGTAATTCTTTGTTTTCCCGATTCTCTTCCGTAGTCTGCCATCTTCAACTTCCAGAGCCTGCTGACTGTGATCCTGCTGCTCATATGTACCTGTGCCTACATCAGATCCTTGGCTCCCAGCTTACTGGACAAAAATAAAACCGGGTATGTGGCCTGATCATCTCAAACATCCTCAAGCTGCGTGGTTTCATCTGCAGCCTTTCAGCATCTCCCGATGAAGCGTGTGATAATGCAGATCCTGCTTTGAGAATTTTCTCTCTTTAAAGATAAAAATCTTAATTTTGTACCTCACAATGCAGTGCAATAAGGTGTTGGCAAGCACTTAGTTGCAATTTTATTTAAAGGATTTATTAGCTCACTAACCTTGCTAATACTGCGTTATTAATCTTGTAGATTCGTAGCTTCGTTGTTAGATGCTTACTGGAGATACAGAAATGAGAGACAGAAGTGAAACATTCTCCTACATGTGGCTATTGTTGCAGTGATTTATTTTTGATTCCTAGGGTGGGTAAGAAACCAGCAGAAACTAGCTTTTTGTTTGTTTTCAAGATAGGTGTTTTGCAGATACAAGTTTGAAACACAGCTTTAGCAGTAATCTGTAACTAAAAGAAAACTAAAAATATTTTTTAAAATAAGCAACACAGTCCTCATGTGTGGTCTGTTTAAATCATGGTTTTCTATTCTCTGAGGTGAAGGAGTTTCTAGAAGAGTTTTTGAAAGCTTCTACAAACTTTTTTTTTTTTTTTTTGTCATATGGATGCTAGCTGTGATCAGCAAAACTGTGATTTAAATGCGATGGGTTTTGAGTAACCACTGAGCAGTTGTGACACAGAAACTTCTGGGGCTGTCCATAGAACTTCTGTAATGCTGTCACCTAAGGTTAGTGCAAAGGAGATGATATTGTAGAAACAGGAGGTAATTCTAGGTGGAAAAACAGACAGGCTTTTGGATGCTAAGTGTTTTGACTTCTCCACTTTTTCCATTAGGTAATTTCCTGTTAGACAAAATGTTCTTCCCTAAGTGTCTTCCACCACTTTTGCCTTTAAATTCAGAACTGTCCAGTTTTAAATAGACTGTTGTCACCAAGAATCCTGTGTGTTTGTCTTCTGAAAACCTTCATTGTAATTAACTTTTGGGCTGCTGTTCTATTACCCAGTTTTTTTTAAATTTTAGCAGTGTAAGATACCCAAAGTACGCCAGCTTTTTTTTTCTTAATTTGGAGTTCTGACACAAAAACACTTGTGTCCTTTTATATGAGGCCATGAAATTGCCACTGGCATTAGAGATTTCTTTGGATGGAAGTAAGATGGAAGAAAGGATGACTTCATGAAGAGCAGGGTGTGGGGGGACAAGGGGAGTTTGGGTGTCTGCTGGTGGAAGATAACACAATAGTCAATGGGGTATACACAGTAAGAAGTAAGAATGTTTATTTTACTGATTAAAATTTTAGTGCTGTTCTTGGCAAGGAGTATTTCCTTTAATCTGGAGCTACTCTGTTTATTCTTGAGGCAAATCTGTCTGGAGTACAATAGAACTCTCTTCATAAAGCGTTTCCAAAGGGTGCTGACACTGTGGAGGAGTTGGGTGTTTGATGTGTAGGTTTGTATTTATGTAGATGTAGGACACACCATTTTGTTTTATGTATATCTGTATTTGTAGACTACTTTGTACTGGAGAATAAAACCTTGGCCTGGAAGCAATGAAATTTGTTTCCTGTATGGTAGATGTTTACATGGAGCTCATATGGTGCTAAACCCCTGTCCTTCTCTTCTAATGTATTCCATGCTCCAATCAAAATGTCTGGACATGTGGGATAAAACAAATTCTAGTGTTATTTCAGTTTACCACAGAGATGCTCTTACCTCATCATTCCTGCTCCAAATTAAAGGCATAAAAAAGTAGCAATGAAATACTAAAGTGACAGAGAGGAGGAGTTTTGATAGTTATTCACTGTATTTCTAAGTGAGTGGTAACTTTGCTGAGGATTTCAGTCTGTTGATAATAAGTAGAGAAATGTATTTCTGTTGGTTGAAAGACACCATTTCACAGTGATGTCACCCATCCTCATAACCCTGTATTTCCTCCCACTCATTTCAGCCAAAGTGTGTCTTTTCCTACCAAGCCAAGCAGAGCCTTAAACATTCCTTTTCCCTGAATGTTTCCATGTGCTCAGTCCTGAGCAGCAGTGTTAAAGGCTGGGAAAGCAAGTGGAGATTTACTGTTTCATGCTAACTACAGGAGAGTGTGCACCACAACATAATTCTCATCTCCCTGCTAACCAGAAAGATGTGTTAGTTCATGTGCAGCAGAAATCCCCTTTGATTTTCCATCAGCATTGCAGTGGGGATGTCTCACACTCCCTCCTGCAGTGGCACTGGGCTTCTCCTGGTGAGCATATGGCATTTTGCAGCACACCCAGCCTTAGGAGTCGTCTAAGGCTCCACCAACTTCTCAGCTTAAGAGGATCCGTTTATTTGGGTTTTTTTGTTCTCCAGATAACGACCACCGCTTCTTACGATGAGTGCTTTAAGCATTTAGAGAGCCAAGAATATGCAGCAGGTCGTGCACATTTGAGCTGTGGCTGCCAGAAAGCAGCAAGAATCCCAGCCAGACCCACACCTTCACCTGCATCCAAACAAGGATGGAGCAGAGCACAAAGGGTGGAGAAGGAATAGTGCAGTTACACTGAGGAGTTGCTGCAGGAGGAATCGCTTTGGAGCATAATTATTCAGGGCAACATCACTTCTCTAATAAACAAGTTTTGGCTTGAAGAGGTTCTTGTTGTGGACCTGGGATGAGCACTAATGGAAAAACCAGGGGAGCAGGATGTCTGCACGGGCTTTTCCTGCAGTGGGAGCTCCCCAGTTCTTCCAGAGGGTATATTATCAGAAGGTCCAGAATTCAATTTCCTTCTGCTCAGCAGCAGGTTTTGTGGACCAACAGAGGTACTGAGCTCTTCCAGTAGTACAAAAGCCTCTTAAAATGTTCTGCTGTCATCATGGGAAGGCTGATCAGTCTTCATGTCAGTGGCTTCAGGTTCATAAATTATTAATTGCAGTTATTCAGGGCAGCTGGTGAAACCCATCCTCTGTTTTGTACCTGGCACATCAGATAGGAAAACTTCTGTTTTCACCAAGGGGGCTTTGTAAGGAAGTGTGCAGTAGTGACTTCACATTAGTCAAGAAATCCCTGGGAAGAGATAAAAATACCCTTGCTTAGACTGTGAGGCAAATTCAACCGACTTCCAAGCTGCCTGAAAGGATTAATGTTATTTTTCCATTGCAAGATTCTTCAAAAGTATATGAACAGAATGGTAATGTTTTGTTTCCTTGAGCTCCTGGGCAATCTTTTGAGAGATGGCAATATGAGAATCAGGGCTGTGGAAGTTTTCCTGTTGGTTTTGCAGCATACAGTCTGTAAATTCTAATTTTACAGAGAGTGAACAACAGTTTTGAGAACCTGAGGTGCTATCAATGGAGCACTTCAGGACTGTGTATTTTGCTCTGTAAGATTTGCACATGAATGCCTTTCTACCTGCATGGATCTTCAAAAAGGGCATAGATGTCTTCAGGTTACTTTATTGTATGACCTCTTAGCCTTGAAAAGTGTGGTGGTCTGTATCCAGGGATCGTTACTTCTGCTTGTGGAGCTACATAAAAGCAAAAAAAAAAAAGAAGAGCTTTGACTGTACAGAAGCGTAGCCAAATCCAGATATGTATGTGTGTGTGTATATATATTTTGCTTGAGGTAAAACTAAAATCTAAAGCACAGATGAAAATGCCTGTTTTCTAAAAATGGAAATGGAAAGCTGTTCATGATGAACTGGTCAGCCAGGGGTACATAAGTCAAAAAGCATTTCACTTTGAGTTTGAACACCTCAGTCACTTGCTGCCACGCTCGGTGTTCACCTGCCCGACACTGTATCTTTGTCTCAGAAACAGAGGAGGCTGCTATATGGATAGAGAGATGCTGAAATCAACCAAGGCCGTATAAGGGGCATGAAATGGAAGTAGCAGAGAAAAAATAAAAGTGCATGTTGATTGCTCAAGCATGCAGGAGCAAGTGGCCCAAGCCTAGCTGTCTGCATTTAAATGTGTTAGAAGTAAGCAACTCCCAGAGCCCAAAAAAGGGCAAAGGCAGACAATCATACCTTTGTGGGTGTGAATTCAGAACGTTGTTTGTGGGGTTGTATCTACTACCTGCTTGATGGCAGTTCTCCAAGTGTTTCCCAGTGTTCTGTGCCATACTATAAAGGAAACCTTCCTGCAGACAAGCTTTGAAGGGCTGAACTCTGTATTCTTGCACAGGACACCTCAATATTGTTCCCCTTGTCTTCCTCAGATTCTAAAGCAGTCCCTGCTCCTCTGGAGAAGTCAGTATGAGATTATTTCAGTTACACAGAGAAATTGTATGTTTGTGACATCCCTTTGGGTGTTCCCTGCATTGAATTCTGTTTTTCTCTGTTGCTGTTGTCACTTGTGAGAGGTGATGTCCTGGGCAAGCAGCACAGTAGAGACATGAGCAAGGTAAATGCTGGTAAAGGAATAAAAAAAGAATCAGAAGAATTGGGAGGATTTTTTTTCTTCACAAAGTTTTCTGTCTGGGGTACTTTATTGTAGATAAATACAGGGTTCTGGTGAAATCTTTAGATCTGGAAGACAGAATGAGTTAAATGCATCTTTGCATGCAAAAAAAGACCCCTGCTAGACTAAGAATTTTGCCACTTCTGTAATTCATAGTCTGTATCCTTATGTGCAGGTATCTGCTGTTTTCTGGGGTTCAGAAGAGAGTCAAGTTGACAAATTATTATTAATTCAGATTGTTTTAACATAAAGAAAATCAGTTGACCTAGTTGTATTAAATCGAGAGCCTAATGAATTTATTTTATCTTTACAGACTGTTGGGGATATTCTGGAAATGCGCCAGGATTGGTAATTCTTTTTTTTTTTTCCTTTCAAAATCCCTAAGATCAGTCCTATTTCTAGCATAATTTATTAGGATAATGTTGCCATGTAGCAATGAAAACCATACACATCCTTTGTCTTCAAAAATGCAGGTTTTAACCTCCATGAAATGAGGGGGCAGGATATTGCTTGCTTAGATTAGCATCATGGAAATCCTGCATCTTCTCACGTCAGTTATGTATCTGGTGTTATATTTTCAAAAGTCTTTTGCACTTTCTGCCACGAGAAATAACCAAGGGTGTATTTCTAATGTGCAAAGAAATCAGTGATTTCTTACAAACTGCAGTCTATTTGAAATTGCAATGGACTGTTGGATAAAAGCCAGATACTTACCTTATAAAAAAACATGGAGTTCATAATGCATTAAGGTTCTGTTTAAGCATAAATGTGGTTTTTTCCCTCTCCTTTCTTTACTCAGCTTCTGTGCACTTTTGGATTACACAGAGCTGTTCGTGTCAAGTGACATCTGCACACAGGCTGATCAGCTCTATCTGATTCTTGACATTTTCCCATAACATTGGTTTTATATTTATTTTAATCCTTATCCTGAATTTATTTTGAGAAGGAAATTGGAATATGCAACAGAAGTTTAGTCTTAACATTAAATTATATCCACGATTTAGGAAAAAAAAAAACTACAAACCCCTCATCAGTGTTCAAATTGCATTGTTAATTCAGAGCAGAAACTTTGAACTTGTAATTCTAGATCTTCCTACTAATCACTGAACCTGAAGACAGCCTGTATGATTCCCTTTCTGTGTTCCCAGGCAGAGCATTTTACAGGATGTCAGAAAAGCATTGACACAAAAAATAGGGTTTTGGTGAAGATGAGTTGTTAAAATGATTGCAGATATTACCCCATTTAGATAATAGACATAGCAGAATCAATTTTAGTGCTGTACCTTTCAATAAAGGTAGTGGGAAGGTGGCAGCTGTCAGAAATTAATTTTGAGCTGTACCAGTGAAAACAAATGTAAAAATACAGCTGCATTTTGGTGTTGTTCAAGGTTGAAGAGAACACTTCACCATACCTTGCCCTTGCCATCTTTTTGTAGTTAATTAAGTACAAGGTTAATTTTTTTCAGTTAGCTGTGTTTCTTTTGCAACTTGCATCTAGAGTGGACCACTTTGACTGTCTTTAAGACTAAGAAGTGAAAATGGGCTTTGGAGATGATTCCTGTCATTGTGTGTGTGTTAATCACAAAGGCAAGTAGAACGTGTAGGTTTTAAAAACAAAAATGTCTGCAGGCTTCCTTTACATTTCACATCCCTGGTATGTTTAAACAACCTTTTCACATGTACATAAGATCTTAATCACAGGCAAGTGGTTACATATTTACAGAGTTGTGCAAAATAATGTTTAATCTTGCCACATGGTGGTTTCTCTTTTAAGAAAATTAAGAGCAGAAAAGCATAACCCATATGAAAATTGTAATACCCTGAACTGTAGGAGTTGGACTTCCTCAAAATTTATTTTAAACAGATGTGAAACTGCAGACATTAATTCGTTCAGTTATTTGAAGTTTAATTAAATATATGCCAGACCATGACAGCATCTTGTAATGTCACTGGGCAGTCAATCCTGTGTATGGGAGGTGTCACTGCAAGTATTCTATTTTTCTTTTACTGTGGAAAGTCTGTTCCTTCTGTGTTTAAAGGTCCTGCTGGTAAAAGAAAATACTTTTTTAATGAAAATTGCACCAGGCTAGACTTGGGAGCCTTGGTGGGTTTTTTCTTTAATATTTCTCTGAAAACTTTTTCTCAGATAAGGTGGTTTGTAAAGACAAAGGACCTCACACAGCAAAGGAAAATTGAACTTTGCTTAAAGCAAACAGCCCCAGCTCTGTCTTTATACTCCTGGGCATGTAAAAACAGGGATCTTCTCACTTTTAAGACACATTTCAGTGTTAACGCTCCCTGGCAGTTCTGTAGGCTGGAGATGCCATCCACTGTTGGTCTCTCCAAGGAGAATTTAGTGGAACCATGAAGAATAAAGTTTAAGTGTAAAAACATCCTGCTAATTAATGGAGAAAGTGCTCTTGTAAATAGGCACCAGTGTGATTAACTTTACTGATGTTTCCCTGGTTGTGTTACAGTTCCCCATCTAAGAGTCTTTTTTTTCTTGGTGAAAAAGAGACGTCTGTAACGTTCTGTCCTGGACCAAATGGGTGGGAACTGATCTCTCACGATTGCTTTTGCCACCAGATGAAAGTCTATTAATGGAGTAAACCTAACTTTAATCCATAGTTTGCCCTGGGAAACTGTGACACCAGTTTGAAACAGTCAGAAAATAGAGGTGTCTGTGCAGCTCCTGTGATCTGCTGACCATTTTTTGACCATTTTTATCAAGGAAATCTGTGGACCAGACCCTCTCCACATGCTGACAATGTTATGTCTTCTTAGCAAAGTGAAAAAAAGACAGGCATCTGGCCCTGTCTGGGCAGCTGTGAGCTCAAAGCTCTGGCTGCTGCATGACACCCTGCACAGAAGATTCACACTGCAGGTGACAGGTACCAGGCCCAGAGACAGCACCTGCTGCACCTCAGCTGGCCCAGAACAGCTTCTGAGCAGCCACAGAGGAACAGAGCCAGCAAAAATGAGGTGCCCTGGGCAGCTTTCCGCTGCCTGCCCCTTGACTCTGGCACTAGGAGGTAGCAGCAACATAAAATTGCACCTCAGAAAAGGTGGTTTGTAGTGAGATGGAAGCCCTTACATGGGTCTTTCACAGAGACCCAGAATCACCCATCCCACCCCTGCCATGGCAGGGACACCTCCCACTGTCCCAGGTGCTCCAACCCCAATGTCCAACCTGGCCTTGGGCACTGCCAGGGATCCAGGGGCAGCCACAGCTGCTCTGGGCACCCTGTGCCAGGGCCTGCCCACCCTCACAGCCAAGAATTCCCAAAATATCTCATGTATCCCTGCCCTCCTTCAACCTGAGGCCATTCCCCCTTGTCCTGTCACTCCATGCCGTTGTTCACAAGTCCCTCCTTTAAAGCAAAGAGCCCAAACTCTGTTTTTATGTAGCAAAACAACCTGTCCTACATCCGAATCTCCCCACTGCCCACACATGTTCTTTCTGAATACACAGCTGTGCTTCTGCTTGCCTTTCTCCAGCTAGAAATGTTGAGTATCAGTTTGCACGTGCTGCTGTACAATTACAGCATTGGGCTAGGAGCAGCTGGGTCTGTTTAGCCATGCCTGAATTTCTGTTTGTTCTGGGTTCTCTCTCCTCCTGACAGGTGAGAGGAAGAGCCCCTACGTGGCCGTGTGCTGTGTGGTGATGGCCTTCAGCATGCTGTTCATGCAGTAGCAGCTGGAGGGCATCCCCAAGTCCCCAGCAGCAGATCCTGTGCCAGGAAAGGATGGGAAGCCTCACCAAGTCTCCTCTCACACAAGGGATAACCTGTCTCCTGGTGGACACCCCTGCAGATGGACCAGCATTAGTGATCATAACCCAGATGAGATGTGCTTGTTAATGACAGGTCAGCACTGACACTCCTGCTGTAACTCATGGGAGGGTGTCTAGTGTGTGTCTGAGTTTCAGGGGAGTTCTTTCTTTCTTTTTTTTTTTTTTTTCCCCCATACCATGCAGTTGAAAATGCCTGCTGGTTTTAATTCTTTAAAATTTCTTGTCCAGTAGACTTGCTGAATGAAACCTTAAAATGGTAACTCAGCCACAGCAATAAGACCACTCTTTGAAGAATAAAGAGCATTATGACTCTAGGGGATGTTTATGAAAGTATTGCTGCCTGAACAATTCCTCTTAATTTGTAAGTGATGGCTTCACTCTCATCCTAAAAATATGACCTCTGTCTGACCTAAGTTACACTCAGCTATTTGTTTCCAAAGTTGTAATTTCTCCGATAATCTGTTGATATTTCTGTTGTTAAGATGTGAAATAAAGGCAGGGACCATAATTGTGGTGATGTCTGATCAGCTGCTGGGAAGGCACAAGTGGGGGATCTGAGACACCTGGACTGCTCTCTGTAAAATTACATATGTACTCATTTCTAGAGGTTTAGGTCTCTCAGGTATGTCATTTCCCAGCTTCTTCCAAAATGTTGAGAAAAGGATTCAAAAGGCTCTGCTGCTGCTGTTGCATGTATGGAAAGGTTTCTAAATTAGCAGAATGAACAGATTGCTGCAGATAAGGAAGTTGCATGTCATAATATAAAGGGTTGAAGCAATTTTACACCCACCAGTTGTAAAGATTAGATTACTTTCAATGATAACTTCCATTAGCACTTTTTTCTTAATTTTGCACACTTTCAGTAATCTAGTGACTTCTTCAGTAATGCCTGACAGGTGTGTGTTGTATCAGACAACTGGGTGACTTCATACCTGCTGCATTTGGGAGAGTTGTCTGTTTGCAGTATTTCTTGTCCTGGAAGGGCTTGTGATCAGAAAGAACAAAGCTAAAAAGTAAAACATGCTGAAAGGTATGCTAACTGTTGTCTCCTTGTTTGAAAACCTCTTTCATCAACGCAAATTATCCTGCAACTAGGAAAAAAAGTGATTTTGAGTAATGACCTTTGTGTTGTCTCACATGTACCTGAAAATGTAAATCACCATCAGAAGTAGCCATGCAAAAATTTTCTAATCTGGGCTCAGGAAAAATAGATTTCTCCAATTTGGGCCGAGTAAATAGCCCTGGCTGTGAACTAGAGCAGTGCAGAGCTGTAGGACTGTAGCCATGCCATGCACACACAGAAACCTAGGACTGGGCAGGAGTTGTGGGGAGTGCAAAATCTGCTCCTGTAACTTTAAATGTGGATGCTGCTCCAAACATGGCATCAGAGCAACTCAGGTTTGCATTTCAAAGGATCTGTTCCTCAGCAGGGGGAAGGGAGATTCCTGAGGAGTCTTGGGTTTTGGCTGTCAGGTGTATACATGTTCAAAATATGCAGAGAATCATCTGCTAACTTTTTATGTTGAGCAGTTATATTCTAGTTATTACTTCTTCTAATAAATAATGGCATTTTTATGTTACTCACACATTTCCTAGTCATCCAAGCTGTTCTGATTACCAGATGAATTCTTGATAACCTCTGGGGTTTAGCTGCAGGTAGGAATACCTGTGAAAGAGCCCAATGAAATTTTTTTGTTCTGAGTCTCTGAAAACCAGTAACATGGAGGAACAGCTACAAAAACCTTCTCTGTTAAGGTTTTATCATCTAAGAAGCTCAGACAGGCTTCTTCCTGTTTGTTATTTGTCGTTCAAACTTTGTTATATGGCAGCTCATCCTTTTGGCCTGAATGTGAATGATGGATACTCCCTAGTTGGGATTTTCTCTTTTTTTTTTATTTTCCCCCTTAAATGACATTTTCAGGTTATCCATTATGTGCTAGCTGCATGGCTGCTCAACAGAACTATCTGGAAACAAGATCTTTAAACGGGCAAACTGCAGTTGTTTTGAAATGCTGCTTCAGACAGGTGTTTGCCTCAGGAGTAGTTCTTTGGTTTTCTAGATTTTGGCTTTTAAGAGATGGATACCTCATCTCTTTTAGTAAGATACAGAGAAAATACTGGTTTCCCAGGTTAGAATCTTAAAACCCTTTTGCTTTCTTGGCTTTCTTTTTGTCATGCAGAAGAGTTTGCACCCACAGCAGGTCTGTACACCTTTCCCTTTGCAAAAGGGACAGTGATTAAATGTGACTGAAGCTGTAGTTGTGCCTGCTGCTGTAGAAAAGTATTTCTACATTGGGACTACATCCTTTTTTCCTAAACAGCATCATGGATGTTGTTGATGCCCAGATACCTGAAACACAATGTGTTGCTCTTGGAACACACAGTATCTTATGCCCTTGCATGTACTTGGTATGGATTAATATTAAATTAATTTCCATCCTCGTCTGCACTTTAAATGACCTTAAATTCAAAGCAGGGATTTAAGGAAGGCTGAATTGAACATCAATAATTGCCATGTTGGGAAATGAGTAAAGCATGAGTAAGAGATGGGATCACTGTGAAGGTCTGATGTTCTGGAGGGACTGATAAGCAGCTGGGCAGCCGTGGCTGGTGGAGGAGGAAAGACAAAGTGGAGTCCAAGGATGACAGGAAGATTTCCTGTTCTTGGAACAATGTCCCTGTTCTGTGAATGCTCTTTCTGCATCCCTAAGCACAGCAGTGAGCAGTGGAAATACACTGTCACCAAGAGGTGAAGCTGCACTGTGTTGGAGGGAGTGAATGCTCTTTTAGTGCTCTGAGGCTTTTATTATTTCAGTTTGTCTCCAGTTCTGTCCCACTGGCATCAGGGGCAAAGCTCACTCTCTAATGCCTAGGAAGGCTCACCATGATTGAAGGATTCCTTTCCCTCTTCTCCCTTTCATAATTATCTTCTAGAGAAAATAAAGCAAAACCAACATCTTCCTAGTGATTTAAAATGCTGAACTTGGTGACACCCACCAGAAGCCAGGAAGGTGTGATCTAAACCTGCTTCTCATACTCAGGCAGCAACTTTACCTAGTCCAAACATTCCCGCCTGGGGAAGGCTTTCCAGCCAGGTTTCTGTTCCCTTCCTTTTTTCTTGTTTTACCTGAGCATTATTACTCATTCCAGACACATTTGGGGAGTGCTCCCAGCATCCATTACAAGGCCCCTGTAGGTTCCCCCTGTATTTGAAGCCACTTGGCTGCCTAGAGAAACAGTTTTCTCTTAGCTCCTGTACTGCAGTGTAATCATCATGCTGGGCATGGGAGATCCATCTACATGCCGAAAAACAGGATTTGAGCATGAGGCCTGAATTGTTTACCTGGCTTTTTTATAAATAGCACCTCTTTTTGTGATGCTCCTAGGCCATAAGGCAAAAGGTGTGGAGGAACAGTCATTCTGCAGGATCTAATAGTTCTAATAGTTCTAATAGTTCTAATCTAATATTTTAGATCTGTAGTATCTGATAGGGGGAAAACCCTCCCCAGGTGCAACATGACCAGTGTGACACAGCTAACCTGTGCTTGGTGTTAAATTTTTTTACTCCATTTCAAACCAGAAGGGCTTTGTGTGGCCAAAGGCACACCTGTGTTGTTCAGTCAGTCAGTTTCTGACAGGATGTAATCCATTTCCAGAGGTTTTGCCTAAATTCCATGGGCTCATGTAGCACAGGTACTCAAGTATAACCTGTCTCTTCACAGGGTACCCTCCCCTTAGGCTGTGTGACAGATGGAGCCCGGGCTCTGATGAAACACCAGCCAAGCTCAAGCTTCAGAGACCTCAGAAATAAAATCACCTTTGGCACTGCAGCTACCTTATCTCTTCCTGCTTCACCAGTAGCTGCAGGAAGGTTGCCCAACACTTAATCTGAATGAAAAAGACCTTGAGAAGAGTGTGTTACTAACTCATGTTGGTGTGGGAGGGATTTGCCAACATTTCCTCTAGGAGCTGGGTATGAACATTTCCAGGGACACAATTGCTGCTGCCAGCTCCTGGGACATCAGTAGGGGAGATAATTACTTAATTAAGGAGTGAGGAAGTTCCTTGCTGGCCTGTCACATTCAGAACTTACTCTATGAGAGCAACATCATCATTTATGTCATTTGAAAGGGCTCTTTGGAAGCTGTCCCACAGGAAAAGATGTTTTCCTTCCAGCCCAGCTCTCAGTGAGTGGGAAGCAGCCAGTGCCCATCCCCAGCAGCCACATTTCACTAAATGGCCAGGTTTATGCAGACTGGTTCAGCTGAGGACCAACCCTCCAGTTTGTGTAGGCCCAGTTGACTTCTATCATCTCTTTTTCAAAATAACAAAAACATGTAATTTAAACTCGCTTCACAGGGCTCCCTGACACCCTCTGCATCACCTGTTTACATAGAGGAGCCTATCACACCACTCACACCACATAACAACAATTATCTTTGACAAACTCAGTGGTTAAAATACTGTATTTTCCCCCAAAAGAAGACAAGGAGGTTTTAAAAGTGTAAAATTATATATAGCTTCATTTATTCTTGGGGAGAAAAAAAAAGGGGGGTGGGAAGGCTTGTTTTAAAGCACGAAAGACTTGTTCTAAAGTGAAGAAGTCAAGTCAGGTCAAAATATAAAAATACTCTTTTCAGTTCTAAAATCTCCACAGCTGGTCATTCCCACATGCAAAAACTTAAATAACCTTTTAGAGCTGTAGTAGGGCTAACGAAAACTCCAACCAAATGATAGATGTATTTGGACATTTGGATGTATAAATGTCACACCCAGTGGAATTAAGAGGAAATAAATAGTAATTTGACAGCATTGGCAAGCTGTGTTTTTGACTGTGTAGCACCACCAGCATATTTTACATGTGTATCACAGTCATGAATAAGCCAGTCCAGACACACATTCACAGACCAGTATGGATTTCCTATTAATCTACATGCTCATTTTCTTTCCCCCACCCTTTCCAGCTAATAAAGAGCCAAGGGAACGAACTGATCCTTCTTTCTTTGGAACAAACTGCCTCCAAATTCTCACGATTGATTCACACAGGCTGGTAAAACTCCAGGAGACAAGGGGCGGGGGGGGGGGGATACCTTCCCCGTGATAAGGCATTCTTGACATTTGAATTGTTTGTCATTTACTAAGGACATAAAACCCTGATACCAAAGATGGCACTTGGAAATATCACTGGAGCCCTGCCTGAGGCTGGGGCTCCCTGCTCCAGAGGGGTTTCTGAGCACACTCAAGGTGTCAGTGAGTTCTCCCTTCACCTCTGCCATGCACAGAACGTGCCTCTGCCTGCCCAGGGACACATTCTGGCATCAACCTGATCACTTAATGATACCCCTCCTGCACAGGCCGGAGGCATGGAAAAGATTTTCATCTCTGAATTCACCAGGGCTTCTGGAAGTAATAAAAATTGTTTCCTCCTCTTCTTCTCACAAGGAAGAGCAAATCCTTTGAAATGCAGCTGCTTTCAGGTCATAGTTTCGTTGGTTGGTGTGGCCACCTTCACATTCATGGAATCACAGATTGGTTTGGGTTGGAAGGGGCCTTAAAGCCTATCGAGTGCCATGTGCAGGGACAGCTTCCACTGTCCCCAGTGTCCAGCCTGGCCTTGGGCACTGCCAGGGATCCAGGGGCAGCCACAGCTGCTCTGGGCACCCTGTGCCAGCCCTGCCCACCCTGCCAGGGAACAATTCCTAATTCCCAAGATCCCATCCAGCCCTGCCCTCTGGCAGTGGGAGCCATTCCCTGTGTGCTGTCCCTGCAGCCCTTGGCAATTGTCTCTGTCCATGTTTCCTGCAGCTCCTCCAGGCACTGGGAATAACATATTAATTATACACCTCCCAGTCTCCTCGGGGAAAGCAGCAGGGAGCCATCCCTATCCCACCCAAATTCTCTCCTGGAACAGTTTCATCCCTAACACTGGGTGAGGTGCAGGACACATGAAGAAATTCCTGTGCCAGCACCATGCCTGTGTGCCAGGCATCAGCACAGGGCTGGAGAGGCTGCCCAGCACACAGATTTGGGCCAGGGAGAGTGAAATCCACTCAGGCAGTGCTGAACCAGCACAGACACACAGCAGCAAGCTCCAGAGCTTAGCAGCAGTTCTACTTGGACTTTACTTTTATCCCTCTAAATCCAGCTCCAGAAGCTGCATTATTGCCTCTGATCCTTGGAAGTGTCTGAGCAATTTCTATTGCAGTCCCTCCTGTGTTTAAACAGATTGCAGATTTTTACTTTTTTTAACGAAAAATTCAATCTCCAGCATTTTGAAGATAGAGCAATTCAGTCTGAAAACACTCCTGGTTAGAGCATACCATACTGTTGATGGGGAAGCTGGCAGAGGGACAATTAGAGACCTCATCAAAGCAAGGGGAGTTTTCAACAGATGGGTTTGCTGTTAAGCAATTCCACAGCCCCATCAGGATTCCTGAGGCATCTTTACTTGAAGCTTTTAGGAATCAGAGAAAAAACTGCACTGAGCTGTGTGTGATCTTACTTCACTTCAGGAGGTTGCCTGGGTTCTTTTGCAGCACCAAATTTATGCAGTGAAACACCAGACCATGTCTGTTCCCAGGTAAGATGCTGTGCTTCCAGCCAGAGCATCCCCCTCACCTGTGCCCAGGTGCCTGCAGGTATTTGGGCAGTTCACCTGTTCACTGATGGATGAGTCCTGGATGAGGACACAAACCTTTTCTCATTCCACCATGTCAGAACACCCACCAGTGGGGAGCAGCACTCAGCACATGGAAAAAAGCTCAGGGCAAGAAAGGGAAACCTTATCCACTTTGTGTTCTGAGAGAACCAAGACCGCTGATGAACTATTATTTATCACTAAATAAGGTGTTGGAGGTTCTCTAAATTGTATATAGAGGCAGAAAGAGTGGGGTCTACTCAGACTTTGAATCAGCCAAGTAATTAAACTGTAATACAGATCTCAGTCATTTAAACAACTATAACTCCAACGTAAGAAGATGTTTTATCAATTTATTGCAAGTTATAACTGAAATTCGCAGGCCTGTGCTCTTCTGCTGTGCTGCTGCTACAGATTTTGGCCATTTCCACCTTCCAAACTCTTACTTCTCTATTGCATGCCCACCTGGAATAAACTCACTTGGGATGACTAAATAAGTTTAACTTCCAAATCCCTCTGTTCCAACAGACTGCTGTTTTATTCTCTTGAAAGCTCTATTCTTAGAAATAAGGCCCTTATCAAAACTTTCTATCTCAGAAAAGACATTATTAGCCCCCATTTCAACATAAAATGTTCTTGTTTTGGAGGGAAAATAAATATTTCAATGTAAATGTGAAGAATAATGCCTCAAAATGTCTACAAAATTTACAATTCACTAATGTGTATGATGCTACCAGATGATACTCATAGGGAATGACAATGGAAGCATGTCCAACTGGATATTATCCCTGTTCCAAAAGTGCAAACTAATCTTAGCTGTCCTTGTGATTTACAGCATCACTAATGGAAGCAGTTTAGCAACATTTTCTGGCAAGCAAGAGCATGTGCATCAGGGGGAATATCCTACACTGGAGGGAGAGGATGTGTTTGCTGAAGGGGAGAAGGATCTTGTCAATGTAAAACACATTAATAGAATTAAAACATTCTGGGTTTTCTTCTGTGTTTCTGTATATCCATTAGTGAGTACATAAATTAGACTCACTGGCACTGATAACTAATCTTAAAAAATGGTGATAATATCAAGACCCAAACAGAGACAAAATGCTTTTAACTCATATCTTGGTTGCTTTCAACTGATCCAAAATCTCCCAACATCATTCATGTGAGGCAAAGATGCCTCCAGAACCCATTTAGCCCAATTTCTGCTATTTTGTGACAACAATTCTCTATTTTGTGACAGTCATTCCCCACTGTGTTTGTGCTTGCAAGCCTCTCTTCCCTCACATTTTCTTTTTCACGTGCAATTCCTTTTTCCTCAGACACTGGATCATCACCCATTTGTTCCTGCAGGATAGCTCACATGGCACCATTTCTGCTAAATCTAAGAGAAACAGCACCTCACCTGGAACTGTCACACCTGCCAGGTGATTTGCCCAGTGTTTTCCTCCCTTTCTGAGAAAAGAAATGCAGTCAGCTGTTGAAATGTACAAAATAGATAGATATTCAACCTCTTTGGTTCTCTGGCTGTATCACTGGAGAAAGAATATCAGTTCTGTTTTCTCAGGGATTAGTTTTTCTTGACCATTGTTTCTTGTTCTTTTGGCTCCTGCTTGGTGGCTCCTTTCCACAAGCAGCCTGGAAGAAAGAGTCAAGGGAAGCTGTGGGGCCACCAGGGAAATCAAATGGAATCATTACAAATGACACAAAACAGTGAATTAAAGTCTTCCCTTCCTCAGGCTGTTTACATTTCTAAAGGCTTGGGTGACTGAAATGCTAGGATTAATTAAATCTAGCACCAGTCAGTTCTGCAGAAGTTAAGTAGATCTGTTTCATAATGGTAAGAAAAGTGAAGAGACTAGAAACAGGAGGATATTTCTCTTTTCTACCGCATCTGGTTGAAAAAGAGTATGTTTTTCTAGGCAGGCATGAAAATGGAGATAAAAGAGTTTTCCAAAAAAAAAAGGAAGAAAAAAATAAAGCTGGTTGATTATGATTGTGAAAGTGGTAGGGAATGAATCAAACCAGGAGAAGCTGCTGCCAACCTGCACAAATGTTGTGGCTGGTTGTCAAAATTCAGTCACATAGGAGAAGAAACATGAGGCTGTTTGTGTCCAGTCAGAGTCTGCAGCACTGAAGGATGACAGGGCCATCCTCATCTGGCTGCAGTGAGCAGCTCCTCCTTCGCTCAGGGTGGACCTGTGATCCACAGAACCACGGAATCATCAGGGTTGGAAAAGACCTCCAAGGTCTTTAAGCTCAAACAAAGCCAAGCCCAGCACTAAATTGTGTCCCCAGGCACACCCCTGCACGTCTTCTTCACCAGTGCACAGCACACAAAACATCCCTGGTGCTGCAGGAATCAGTTAAAACAGCAAAACTTAACAGGCACAGCCATTTTCCCAGGGAAAAATATCACATTTCTGCTCGTCTCTGCTTTCTAACATCACTTAGAGAGAGAGGGAATGTGGCTCCCCCTGGTTCTCCAGCCCCAGGCTCTTTTCAAAGAGCAAATTGGCTGTCACACTGTTCATAACCAGGAGAAAAATGTGGGATTTGCTCTCCATCCTGAAAATATCACCTCATCTTTTTTTGCCACTTTACCACTAGAAGCTTCCATCCCCTGCACCTGGAATAATGAAGGACACACAAATGGTGGTTTAACCTCACCAGTCCATTCTCATGGAGGGCTCAAAAGGCAAATCCCCAGCTGCCCCTCGGGGAGAGACATGAATGGTCCATTTACAGATGCCTCAGTCCTCACATTTTTAAGTTAAAACATCCCTTGACATTTTCCAGGCCAAGTTGGGCAGGGCTCGGAGCAGCCTGGGACAGTGGAAGGTGTCCCTGCCATGGCAGGGGTGGGATGGATGGCCTTTAAATTCCTTTCCAATCCAAACCATTCTGTGATTCTGTGATTCATATCACATTTACTTATAACAGGCGTGTTTCTGGATGTCTGGGCATTAAGACAAACAATTTCAGAGATACGAGTTCATACAGATTTCCAAAGTACACAGTCCTTAAACCATTAGGTCTTCATTGGTTACAATTATTCCCAAACTCTGGATTAAGTGTCTTTGCAGACTATGAACCACAAAACCCAGCATCTTTACCAAGCTACCATGGACCTCAGCAAAAGCAGAACTCTACCCTTCTTTCACGTTTCTCACCTGTGCAAAACTGGCATAAACCCTCCATAAGTTTTTGTATCTAGGAAATATTTTAAGCCCGAAACATTTCCACTGGAATTTCTAATGCTGGATTCTACAGAGAAACGTTCCCATCCCTGGAAGTGCCCAAAGCCAGGTTGGACAGGGCTTGGAGCAGCCCAGGATAGTGGAAATGTGAATTTTTTTTTAGAAAATGCTAACTTTACCAGGTAGAAAATACAGATCAGTATGAACTGCAAAATAGAAAGTCTTCAGCAGGAGAGGTTTCCATGGAAGGGGAGCAATTAATCCCACTGCCACCTGATAAACCTGGGGCAAAATGTGGAATTTGGTAACACAAACCACACAAGGTGTCTCAAACCTGGGCAGGTGCTGATAAAACACTATGGTTAGGGTGACAAGAACTACATTTCTTCCTTTTTGTGTGGGAAAGGTTGCATTCTAAAGTGAAGTAGAACAACAGTTTGGGAAAAATATAGTAATAATAGAAGTTTTAAAACACATTTTTATAATAGAATTATTATTTTGTTGGAATAATCTGAAAAAATCTGGCCAGCTGGAGAGACAGACAAAGCCAGAGACCTGGCAATCCTGGGTGGAGAGTGGATAAGCACTGGGGAAGTCTCACAGAGTCAATGTTTCATGGGGGAAATGGAATTTTAGTGGAAAAGCTGCTTATATTTTGGCGAGGTAGTCAGGAAAAATAATCCCACTGAAACTGAGCTTTGGTTTCACTTTGATTAACCAAGGCAGAGCATCTTGATGAGGAATGTGATGAGGAACAAGGTCCAAGTGCTGAGCAGAAGAACAGGAACAGCAGGAAAGCACACCTGTGCTTTATCTTGGCACATAATGAAGCCTAGAAGAACTTCCAGAAAATCCGTGAGGAACTCTCAGACACCTTTCACACATTTGAGAGTAATTTTTCATAAATGCCCAGAGTCTGGGGACTGCAGGGAAGTTGAGGTCAGACTTTTTGCCCCAGCTGCAGAATACAGACCTGTGCCTGAGGAAGGAAAAGTACAGGAACAAAAGTGCCAGCTAAAAATGCCAAGTTTTCTTGGGACAGCCAATCCATACAGGAGCACAACCTGTCTGCAATCTGCTCTGATTTATGCTGCTGACTCTCTCTCATAAGGGAGTGTCCTAAATTACAATGTAAAGATGTGTCCAGCAGTGTGTGTTCCATCCCCAGCTGTTCAACAGCTGGAGCAGTGCTCTTTATCTTTCCCACAGCCCATCCTCCCTCCAGGAGATATCTCCTGTTCATGGGCCATGGAGTCCCAGGGCATGGCTGATCCAATTCCATCATCCCATTGGGAGATGCTCCAGCCAGGGGGAGGAGCCAAGCATTTCCTGCCCAGATCAAATCTGACATTTGGAACAGCAGAGCAGCCTTCTCCCACTGGATCCCAGAGGACAAGAACTACCAGATCTTTTCCATAGGATCACTACTTCAACCAGATCACTTCATCTGGGCTGCTGCCACCACCCTAGCTAGAGCGGTGTCAGGTTGTTTTCTTTTGTACTATTGCATATATTTTATTTTTTCTCTTGTTTCCTATTAAATTATATTTCTGACCTGGAGTCTCTTACTGGTTTTGCTTTCAAACCAACACAGGGAGAGACATAAAAGACTCCCCACCTAAGAGTGCAGCTCCGTGGTATAGGAAATTCCAGATATCCACAGAGCTGAGCTCCTGAAATGAAAGCTGCCATTCAGAGACAGCCTGAGGAAGGTGCAGAAGCACTGAAATTCAGCATCTGAGCCATACCTGCATGATAAAATCTTTTTAGTTTTACCCTGGTGGGATTTTGGCGCAGGACAACCAAAGTTCAGCNTTCTCTTCTCTTCTCTTCTCTTCTCTTCTCTTCTCTTCTCTTCTCTTCTCTTCTCTTCTCTTCTCTTCTCTTCTCTTCTCTTTCTTTTTTCTGCCAGACTTCCCATGATAAGATGCCTGTTGTAATGATTTATGGACATCCACACAGCAAGACTGGAAAAAAAACCCCGTGTGTAACAAACCTTGAGATAATCCCAAACTGCAGGATTTAAGATCGTTCTATTGCCAGCATTTTCATGGCCATTTTTACAGCAGTGGGTTGTTTTCTCAATTATTTTCCTACAGTAAATCCTATTCCAAACAATAGGCAGGGAAAAGCTTTCTGGAGTGTAAATCACTTCAGGATATGGAGCTTTATAGTGAACCCACCACAGAACTGCTGGCTGAGGAAAAGTCTGGGGAGAAGTTTTCAGCCTCATGTGAGTTAAAGTGAAAAATTGTGTGAAGCCACCATTAGGACACTTTACCACAGGTTTATGTGTCCAAAAATATTTATTTATTTTTTTTTTTAAGCTTTCCCAAAAGACTCTTAGTTCATGCCAATGGTAATGTCAGATGACAAAGGTGTCAGTCTCATGTACCAGCACTGAAAATTCATTTACAGTGTAGATAAACCTTTATTCACACGCTCAACTTCACTATTTAATTGTTGCTATCTATCAGGAAAACCACATGTACCTACTCTTTTCTGCTCCTGTCAAGTTCATCAGGCCCTTCAGCTTTAAAACCACGAAAGATGACTTTTGTTCCTATTCTTTACTAAAACTGCAACCTACCTCTACTTCCTTGCTGCCTCTGTATTATTAAAGTGTTTGCCACGCTGCCTCAAAATAAATAAAGTGGCAAAAATATACAGAGCAATGAATCAGATGTAGAGAAAGGTGTCTGCAGCCTGAACCTGCTTTCTGATGTTCTTGGGCTGTCTATTACGAAGCATATTTCCTGGTGAAGAAAACAGATAACCCCTCTATCTAAAAGAAAATTTGGAAGCAGGGACAGGGAGTTTAATCACGATTTCTGCAGCCTGCTTTCAGTGCAAGCTCTCAGTGTGTGCACAGTGATCCTCTGAGCCAGTGATTGAAATTATTTTTAATATATTTTTAGATGGCATGACATGAAAAAAAAAAAAACAACACTGTGGAGAATTCCATGTATATAAAATATTTAAATTTTCTGGCCTAAATTACTGCAGTTCTACAGTCAAATGTTTATGGCATGAGTTAAGACTTTGGCTTGTGAGTTAATTCTTGGCTCTCTCAGCAGTGACACAGCTTTCTCAGTCATGTATTGAGCATTTATTAATTAATGACAGGGTGTTAGTGGAAACAATTAGCTCCAAACTCCTTAATGAGTGTTTCCCAAGTAATGGATATATATATATTTTTAGCATCTCATCAAAGAAGGATCTCTCAGCAACTTGAATTATTGTTGAGGCCATTGTGTTAACTGGACTGCTCTCATGAGAGGGTTTGAGCAAAGACCATGCCAGGCCTAATTCAGAGTGTAATCTAAGTCCAGAGCTAACCTTTTCCTAGGCAATACCTAATACATACCCTTAAATCAAACTGTTAAGGGAAAAAAATTATATTTTATGAAGGTTTGTTCTCTTAACTCTGACACCCATGATGTCACACCAGCACAGGCAATTTCCTCGCTTAAAAAACATAACTCAGCTTTAGATTTTTGTTAAAATACTTGAAATTAAATAGTGGTGTTCCAGGATTTACCTAACTGCTGCAAGCAAATTGAAACAGCACTTAAAACATGCCAATATTCCAAACATAACATGACAGCCAGCAAGAAAACACCATCTTTAAAGGGGAAACTCATTTCATTTCATAGAGGAAAAGTCCTAAAGGAGTTTTAGCTGGGAATTTTTTTTTTTTTGGACTGTCAAAAGGTGTTTCACAGGACCTCTCATAAGAGGCTGCTAATAAGAACCCCATGGGCAAGATAAAATACACCGATTTACGTTAAAATTTAAAAATAAAATAGAATAAAATTCAGTTTAAGATTACTGGTGCCTGCAGAGGAGTTCTGGAGGACCAAGTGCAGAAGATAAAATACTTTAAAATTAAAAAAAAAAATTAAAAATAATTTTAAAATTCCTGGTGCCTGCAGAGGAGTTCAGGAGGGCCAAGTGCAGTAAAAGTTGTGCTGGGAGGTGTGACCTGAGCTGCTCACCAGAAAGTTCAGGGATAAAGGAGATTGAGCCCCTCCAGAACTTCTTTTTCCACAGGAAATACATCCACAGCACCAGTCCTTCCCTCACTCCTGGGCTCCCAAAAAGTACCAAACCCTACAGGTGAACATTGGTATGCACGTGGTGAAAAAAGTTAAATTTTGGTTGTCAGCTCTTGGTACACTTGGGTAATCCCAGGCAGCTCTGCCTTGATTCTCACCCAGCAATAAAAGGTATTTATATCTTCCTTTTCTCAGTCTAAATAATTTGCTGATTTGGGCCAGTTATTTTCCCTGCTCTTGGCTCCAGCATTCCCATTAGTGGCTGTTAAGATGTTCAGGAAAAGAAATCCAGCTGGAGGAGGGAGGGCTGTACACAAATTAAGTGGGAAGCTTGCAGCATGCCTGTTCATCATCTAAACAGCATCTGCCATTTAAGGCAGGGGTACAAAACCTCCTGTGTCTCCAAGGTTTCATTTTTAGGCACATCTTATGAAAAGCAGTGAAAAAATTTTAATGTATCTTCATCTATTTTATCTCAAAGTAGCCTAAGGAAATGTAAGCTTAAAATGTGGTAATTTCTAAAAATTATTCCCTGAGCAGAAACTTCATTTCATCTTTTATCAAGGTTTTAAATTATATATAAAAGCAGCTTCTTGAGGTTGTGGTTTTTCTTTTTTTTTTTTATTCTTGCTTTGTCTTCTTTTTCTTCCTTAGCATAATAATACTTGACAAGAAATCTGGAGACAATATTACATTATATCTTCTTTATCTTCATTTTGTATTGTACTGGAATAGAGCAGAGCACTACACAGTGTCTTCAAATCAGGTTTTAGAAAGTTAAAAATAAAGGATGGTGAT
Organism: Rhabdornis inornatus; assembly: GCA_013397075.1. Taxonomy (NCBI): domain Eukaryota; kingdom Metazoa; phylum Chordata; class Aves; order Passeriformes; family Rhabdornithidae; genus Rhabdornis; species Rhabdornis inornatus. The sequence goes on from VWZS01004053.1 coordinate 182,952, forward strand.
GGATTTAGAAGACTCCCACAGAAATTTTTATGGGAAGTAGTGCCAGTCACACAGGCATTGTGTGCTTGGAAAATCCCTGCCTCCTCATCAGATTGTGCTGTACAATTTCTTGTCACTAAAATGCAGTGGGAAAATGAAGAGGTGAACTGCCAGGACAACTGCTGATGTAGGAGACCAGCTTTGATCCCACTTGTCTCAGAAGATTAATTGCTTTTTGTAATTTTGTAATTTCTCCCCTTGACTTTGGAGTTGCACTCATGGACTGTGAGCATCCATCCAAAATCCAGATTCTGCTCAGTGCCACTTCCCAGTGGGTGATGCCCTTGTTGGTAGATGGTCACCATGAGTCAAAATGAATTAAATTTTTCTTATCCATGCTTATCCTCCAGAACACCCCTTTCCTTTCCTTCATTGTTTTACCCAATCCTGAGCAGAAATTGATTTGAATATTCAAAAATTAGAAGTCACTTTTATTCCTTAAGTGTAAAATCCTGGACTGGGAGAAGGGGAGGCGTTTTCCTGGAAAGAATCAGGGTTTCACCCAAAGTGTGTGATACTTTCCTGAAGGTATGCACAGCTTGGAATTTTCTTTTTATGACATTTCTTCCTCCCTTCCAGCTGCCCACAGGGATTCCCATCAGCTCCCTGTCCTTGGTGGTGGATGGGCCTGCTGTGAATTAATTGTGATCAGTGAGTTCACACATGAGGAATTTTGCTCTCATTCAGCCAGCACGAAAACACTTTGTGGCACAAGTTTTACCGACAGTGAGAGAGGGAATTTTATTTTCTGTTAATCCTCTGCCGGTGAGTTTTGGAATGGGCAAGGCAAGAATAAATGGGAGAGCAGCATGATTGGAACAAAGCAACTAAAACTCAGTAAAAATGGATCAGCTTTCATCTGACTCTTCTCCTGTAAAGGCTGAGGTTTTCATATTGTAGATATTGTATTGTTTTATTGATATTTATGTATTTAAAAAGGCTCAGCTTGGCCACAGAGCATTTCACTGCTTCCATTAAACCTCCATGGCATGGCAGGCATTCCCTCCACAGGTGTCAGCCACACACTGGTGTTTCCTACAGGCTCCAAGGCAAATCCTGAAATTAATTCAGGTGGAATTCTGAATTTCTCACAGGTCCAAATGGTCACTGGAAGGGGAGATGCTTCGTTTTGGGTCTCAGCGCAGCTCCTCAGCACCAGTGTGATTCCCATTTCTGGGAACATCTAGCACGTGTTATGTGACAGGAATTTACCTTGGCAACTCGCTCCTGTTTCCCAACACCATTCCTCCCAGAGCCCTGGGATTCTGGGAAGAGCTGGGAGTGGGAAAAACTCACTGAGCAAGGGAGGCTGTCAAGAGAGGAGATGGAAGAAATGGGAAAGTTTGAGGTAGATGAGCTAATCACCAGGCAGAGGCAGAAAATATTCCGTGATAAATATCAGGTCCTTTGTTCCAAGGAAAACTTCCCGTTCACAGTCAGACAGTCTTTCCCAACATCAGATAAGATCTTGGCAGGAGGGGGCTCTGAGCACCTAAAGGACATCAATTCTGAGCAGTTCAGATTCACTGTTTGTGCACAGCAAAGCTGGTGATGTCTGAAAACAAACATAACAAACAAAAAAAGAAAAAACAAAACAAAACAAAAAAAAAATTTAAAAAATCCCCCCCCACGAAAGAAAAGTCCACAATACTCAGAAATCTCCCTGAGTTAAAAAAAAAAAAAAAAAAAAAAAAAAAAAAAGAGTAAAAATCCAAATCCATTTAGGAAGAGCACATCAGTATTACATAGCTTTTCTATTTTCCCTATTTTTTGAGAAGTTTATCACAGAGAAGAGGAATCAGTACTTTTCCTTCTTACAGGGAGCACTGATACTCATTAGACTAATTGTTCTCATTAGAGACTCACTCATTAAGCAGAATAAAGCTCAATGTGTGTCATCTTTCCCATTCCCAGCTGTTGGTGTGTAAAGAGACCCAACCCTGGAAGGAGGGAGAACTGGAAATGTTAACTGCCACACTGACACTCATAACCATGCAATTTCTCCAGGATGTAGGAAATCACAATTTATTTTTATTCCAGGCTTATCACAGAAAATTTATTCTCTCCTCAGTTTATCCAGAATGAGATACGGACAAAGGCACACATTGGCAGAGGAAATAGAGAAATAAATTAACGTGCTTTTTGTTTTGTTTTTGGAGGAGCCAAAACAAGGATTTCCCTGTTGCAGGCAGCAGTGTCATGTGCAATAATCTGGTCATTGTAGAGCCATATCTGGTCCTAATTCCCAGCCCAGCACCAGATGTTCCCAAGGCGTGTTCCCTTGCTGGGGAACAATGACACTGGGATTTCAGCACCCCACCACGGCTGTTACGGGATGGGCACGGGGATTTTGGGGCTGTCACCCTGCCAGGGAGGCTCTGCTGGCCAAGGGGAGGGTTGGGGTCGTGGCTGCAAGCTCAAGGGTCAGCGTGTCCCTCTGCCTGAGCATCCCAGGATGGGGCTGGCATCCCTCCAGGCCATTCTCACACGGATCAGGTTGTGGGAGACTCGTGCCTGGGGCCAAGCCCCGCTGATTTGGAGGGGCTGGATGCTCAGTGGGGCATGGCTGTGAGGGTTAACAAGGGATGCTCTGTGCTGGGATCAGCCCCTGCCCCACGGGGCTCCTGGCAGTTGTCACCGTGGCTCCTTGCCCTGCCGTGTCCAACAGGTGCCAGCAGCCGGTGGGACACAGCCCCTGTGGTGCCGTAGGATTTTACATTTTATATTTTTCAGATCCTGTACTGCTTTAGTGCATAACTCTAAACTCCACACAGCGTGTTAGTCACTGTCTTCACATTTTGGTCACACAAAGCAATCCCTCTGAAACTCAAGGACACACCACAGCCTCAAAGTATAAACAAAAATGAATTGTGGGGGGAGCAAACTGGGGGAAAATGGCTTCACTACCTGAAGCTGTAACTGGACAATTAACCCCTAATATGTAAATGGACCAAACTTATAATTGTGCAAAAAACTCGTGACCATTGTCCATTTTTGAGTGTAGCCCCTGGTTAGTGGAGGCTTTGTCCACCCTTAATGTGCCTGAAGGCCCTTCATTACATGTATCTGCTTTTGTTCTCTTAATTCCTCTCTGTTTTTAGGTACCCCAGGAGAAGGCATCATCCAGGCTGGCTGCAGGGCAGAGGGTGTCCAGACCTTGCTCCTGGCTGGGTCAGTGTGTCCTGTGTCACACCAGGGGTGCCACTCTCCTCCCCAGTCACAATCCTTTTCCTTTTTTTCATGCCCAACCTTACTCATCCCCCCATTTTCCAGCACCCACTCTGCATTTGGGGCTGTACTGCCCCAAAAGTGACTCCCCCACCCCCAGAAATGAGAGCGAGGGGCTTTTCCCTGCCACAAAACCTTTGCACATTGGGATGATCATTCCAAGCTCCTGAAAAGGGGTGCAGATAAGATTTTTTTTTTCCCCCATACACCTATATGGCACATTGTGAATTAGGATGGATACCCCTGAGCATATTTTCCCCTATAAGGACAGAATAGTGACTCCCACCACATAAGTTGTGGCTTTCTGACATCTTCCCGTGCAGCTCCTGGGGTGTATGGTTTGGTTTGATGACCTTAAATGTCTTCTCCAGCCTTAGTTCTGTGAAGGTAGAATGCTGCTCTTTAGTCTATATGCTATATTCAAGTTCCTGCACTGCTTCAGCAAAACAAATGATTTTCAAAACCCATGTAAAACCGTGATGTGAGGAAAGGAAGACTCTGGCATAAAAATTAATCACTTCTCATCCCATTTTACACAGGAAGGAACCCAGCTGTTGATGAGTTGTTTGCACTGTGAAGCCTCCAGAACAAAAACAGTGCTGAAATACACATAGCTCCCTTATTTTTTAGAGATAGAAGCAATTTATAAATACCCCAGAAGATCTGAATTGCAGGGCTGTAAAAAAGATGAAGAAAGTTGCAAAGATGGACAATTACACTTGGTGGTGGTGCATGTAATGAAGATGTGTGTCGTGTGCACAAATAATTTTTATTTTGAACGATCTAGGTTGTGACATAAACTCTCAGGCATGAAAACTGGGGGACTCACTTGAGATTTAGCAGTTCCACAATAAATCAGGTTTGCTCTGCCTTGTTCCCAGAACAAAATGAGCTTGTTTGCTCAGCAGAATTTCTGGGTGAAATAGAGGTACTTGTCCCACATGCAGCCACGAGGGTTTTTTGTTGCAACAGGATGGACGTATCCAATCCCTGCCTTGAGGCAGAGGCATTTCCACAGTGACACTGTAGAAATTGTACAATTAATTTTTCTATTGCTGTTCAAAACCAAGGATACAGGGAAAGCATGGATAGTTTCCTTAAAATTTGCTGGCCTCTGAACAAAATCTTTATAGGTTCTGGAAAGAGACTACGTGTAGTGATTGTCTAATTGTCATCTGTCATTAAAGCTAAATGCTAAAACTTGCCTCTCTTTTTTTGTTTTTCGTTGGGGATTTTTTTTTTATTGTTTTTGTCTTTTAGTTGTTTTGGGGGGGTTTTTGGTTGGTTGGTTGGTTGGTTGTTTTTTGTTGTTTTTCTGGCTGGTTTNGAAGACATTACCAAGGAGCAGAAAAATAACACCTGGAGGAGCTAACAATGGCAATGTAATGGAATTGAAGAATCATGGAACGGGTTGGGCTGGAAGGGACCTTAAATCTCAGCTCCTTTAAACCCTCCTGCCATGGCAGGGACAGCTCCCACTGTCCCCAGTGTCCAGCCTGGCCTTGGGAACTGCCAGGGATCCAGGGGCAGCCACAGCTGCTCTGGGCACCCTGTGCCAGCCCTGCCCACCCTGCCAGGGAACAATTCCTAATTCCCAAGATCCCATCCAGCCCTGCCCTCTGGCAGTGGGAGCCATTCCCTGTGTGCTGTCCCTGCAGCCCTTGGCAATTGTCTCTGTCCATGTTTCCTGCAGCTGCTCCAGGCCCTGCAAGGCCACCCTGAGCTCACCCCAAAGCTTCTCCTGTGCAGGCTGAGCAATCCCAGCCCAGCCCAGCACAGGGGTTTGGGGTCCCAGCACACACTGCCAGCTTATTTTGAGTTTTTTTTCAACACAAAGATTTGCAAACTCTTCTGTCTGCCTCTAGGTCTGTACCCTCCGTAGGCTGACATTTGAGGGGTTCCCCTTTAGATCACTCAGAACTTCAAGTCCTGACAATGCTTGCACAGATACCAAAATGTGCCAGCAACTGCGAGAATCGAGCAGCAAAATCCTTCTGCAGAGGCTGGAATTCACACCAAATGCTTTGGCAGATGAGATTTTTCATATTATTGATTTCTCATAAAATTTAAACTGTTATTCCATGTCACTGATCGTTAATGGATTGAGTTCTTGTTTTCCCTTTAGGATCAGTTTCTGGTGAGGAAGTAAGAAGGAAAAAAACCCAAAAAAACCTCAAGCAAAAGCAGGATAATTGTCAAAATAAATAAAGAGGAGCACAGTGGGTCAATGAAAGATTCATGGCTGTGCCTGTAGGAATCACAGCCTCTAATCCAGGACCTAAACTGACTCTGGAGACTTCCCAGCCTCCAAAATCCCCACCTCTGCCATCCCTCATGACTGGCTGGGCACACACGGACACACACAAACTTCTTGGAGAATGTGGCTCTGGTTTCCTTGTCTTCTGCTGCTCCATCCCCCTTCCTCCCACCCTTCTGCACTGCCAGGGATGATCTGAATTCCCCCTGTCGCATGCAGGATGCCCTGTTGGTGTGCCAAAGGCTCTCCTCCTTCCACGTGGGATGGATTTTTAACCCAAACCTCTTCACCTGGTGGGTCGGAAAAGCCAGCAAGCTGTTTCCAAGCTGAGCAGCCCAGCCTCTGCAGCTCCTTCAGCTTTTATGGCTGTTGTCTGCTCTGCCCTGGTTGCTTTTTTTTTTTTTTTACCCCCTAATCAACGCTGTGGAGTGAACAACCGCTGCCCTGCCAGCTCCTGGGCTCTGTCACAGCACTCAGGCAGCTCCTTGTCAGCAGAGAGCCCTGCAGGCATTAACTCATTAATCCTCACACCCCCCTGGTGATATGGGCAGCTATTATTATCCCCCTTTTTTGGGGAGAGAGGAAACTCTCCAAGATTAAACATCCCAGCCCAAGGTCACACGGGAAGCATGGCCAGGCTGGTCTCTGGCTCTCTTGTGTCCAGATCCTCCTCACAGCTGGGAAATGCTTTGATAGCCAGGGCTTACACCCACACAGCAGCAAGCAGGAGCATTGAAATTATTTGAGAAAACCTGGAGGGCATCCTACAGGGCACAGAAACACCTTTTGGGTCAAAAACCAAAGTCAGGGGGTCCCAGCAGACCAAACCTGGGTTGGTTTTGCCTCGTTGCTCACGTTGCCAATGGTGTTCAGCATCAATGGGAAGCCAGGCTGTGTTAGGATGAGTCCTTGGAATGCCCTTGGAGGGGAAAGTGAGCAGCCCAGGATGTGCCTCGGGTGTCACTCCCAGCTGCCCTTCTCCTTGCTACCCCAAATCACTCCCAATAAAAACACACCCCAGGGGAAACCACACCTGCAACACCACAGAGCAGAAATGCAAGAAAGTGCAATTCTGGGGGCAGCACAAAAATGGTCAAACCCTCTTCATTCACAGAAATAGAATTGCTCAGTTTCTTTCTACTTCTGTTTTTGACATCTGGGAAGCCATCACGATGGTGGCATGGGTTTGCTGCAGACCTGCTTTTCTGCAACACAATATTCAAGATTACCATTTATTCCTCCTCAGAGTGAAAATGAAATATTGAAAGATCCTCTTTATGTTGCTGCCAAGCGAAATCTGTGTTTTATAGCCACGTCTAAGAACGGGTAACTTAAGTTTTCAGACTAATTGGAAACACGAAATTAAGGCACCTTTGAACAACTGTATTTGAAAAAAGCAGGCAGAGATTTAATCTTTCATGAAAGACTTCAGCAGAGGCTTTTGCCCCCTCCGCCCTGATAGTTTGATGCTGTCCAGATGTTTGCTGTATGATGGGTGTGTACCTTCTGTGTCTGATGAAGAAACCAGCCCAGACATCCCTGGGTTCCTTTCTTTTTACAGCCTAAGAGGATTTAAACCTGTTTTGTCCTAGACTGTCTGCTCACATTATCATTAGGGATGGGAAAATGACAATGGGAGGGAAAGACTGGCTTAGGTCGGTCCTGAAAGTTTTGTTGCCTAGGCAAATTCAGCCAAAACACTCATTAATTCAAAGGGTTTTAGCATGTGAGGATATAGTAAATCCACAGCTTTTAATATCTAGGTTTGCAAAAAAAAAAATAAAAATTCAGAGATCAACTTTTCTTGCGTGATTAGTCTATTTTAATTATGTATAAGAAGGCTAGAGGTAATGTGACAGCAATGACAAAAAATTATTCTGTGGATTTATTACAATTCCATCATTATGTTAAATCCACTGCATGGCTGCATAAATCATAAATTTGTATTTGACTGAAGAGCAGCAATATTTATGTCACCAAACCCACCCTGCATATTGAGAATGGTGGAACAACAAGAAGAATCCCAAAACTTTCCAATTCAGCTACAAATTAGCCCAGGTAATTGCAGTTTTCCTTTCAGACTGATGGTGGCCTCTGGTTTTGACCAAAACAAAGGAAATAACACAAATAAAGAGGAAAAGCTCTGAGTTTAAAAGGGATTTTTCCTACATTCTAGGTTAGTTATGCAGCACAGAGGCAGTGTCTGGTGTGTACTGGCAAATCCAGGAGGGTGCATAATGCTAAAGCTACCAAATCATTAGTAATAATCTTATTGTCACTGCTAATACCACCAGCTGTGGTGGTAAGAACCTGCAGAAATCAGTGCAGAAACCAGACAAGCCTTCAAGCCCCATTTGTGTAATTAAGAAACCGTTCATGTGGGAAAGGAGGAAGAGCAAAACAATGAATAAATTACTGGCTTGGCATTTCACAGAGCCTGTAGAATTCCAGAGTGACTGGATTATCACACATACAAGGGAATAAACCACAGTGGGGTAGACAAATTTATTCCTGGTGGCACTCAACACTCTGGAAATGCAGAGTTTTGTGATGGGTAAGTGCATGCTCTTTGACTTTATCGTGGAATATAAAGCCCAGCCCCTGCCCACATTAATTCCTGTGCTGTCCCTTCACTGGGGAAGGGGGGAGCTGGAGGAAGGATGGGTCATAGCTCATCCACAGGGCTGGCCCAGAGGTCACTTCTTCCCTGAAAAATTTGATTTTCTGAATTTCCCAGCCCTCTCCAGAAGATTGGCTTCCCCACAGAGGCACAGTCCTGCAGCAGCCAGGCTCTCTGTGGAGAAACAAGTGGAGCAGAACCTCACCTTAAGTCTATCTCAAGACCTTATCCAGTGAGGAATAGCTCAGGAGAGATTACTGAGAGGTTATTTTAAAAATTAACAGCCATTGCACAAAAAAATGGAACAGCTGTAGCACTCTTCCATCGCTAATTTCTGTCTGAAAGGTTTTGAACACAGGTGAAGTGTGGTTTGTCCTGGCTGAGCTGTATTACACATAAATAACTTGAAACAGGAAGATTATACCCTCATAGCTATCATCATAAAAATACTGGCCATTGAAGAGAGCATGGAAAATTAATTTAAAAAAAGGAAAAAATGCTCAATTTCACTGTGCAAGTGAGCGGAACAGGTAATAGAAAAGAATTGTAGAATTATTAAGACCTCCAAGACCATCAGGTCCTACTTGCAGCCAAAAATAAAGGGGGCAAATTTATAGTACTGGGCCCAGATATTGCCTAAGACATGGAAGCACACGGAGTCTCCTTCCCAATCTCCCTGTTCTTTGGGGCTCTGCGGGCACTGAAAGGTTCATTTCCAGTTCTGACCAAATTCCTGCTGATATCCCCTCCTGGTGACTCCATCCCCACTGCCCTGGGCAAGTGTCTGGGGTTGGTTTTTTTTTTATTTTTTATTTTTTTTGTGTGTGTATGTGTGTGTTGAGGAAAGGGGGACACAAAAAACCCCTGAGCAGCAGCTGGGCTCTGTTCAGTGCAGGGGAATTCCCCATCCAGCTGCTCCCATCCCCTTCCCACTGACCATGCCCAGAAAAAAACTGAGCAAGGGGCCAGGATATATTAAAGTGTTAGCTGTTATCTGTGCTCTGTAATTGTGAGTGGGATAGAAAATTGGTGATTTTCCCCCCACAGCACTGCTGCTCTCCCATGCCAACATGTACACAGCAGATTTCTGTGTTTTAATCCTAATGGCATTGCTTACTTGCTGTCTTGAAAGTCAGCTGCCGGGGTGGGAAACTAAGACAAAGAGATGTTTTGCTTTTCATGCTGAGGAAGTGAAATTAGAGATCATCTTCCTCAAGATTTTTCATGGAAGAAAGTTCAGAAATATAAGGGAAGCTATACTTTTAACCCTGTGTGGCTTAAGCATCAAATCCAGTTGGTCTAATTTCTGGTTTAAGAGAAGTAATTGAAAAAAAATAGTAAGAATAATATGGAGGGAGGGGTAGAAAACAGGAGTAAGAAAATTCAGTGAATATCACTTTTTGTTCTTAGTTATGGCTTGAAAGCTAATTATCTCCTTAATGAGGGCCAGGTAAATCTCTACCACTTAAAAATTGCCAGTTTAAAAGTCCAGCAATGTTTATGTTAAGAGCACTTATATCTACTTCTGCCCTGCATAATCTGATACTTCAAGGCACCCACTGCTAAAACAGATGAACATCTCTTATTGCAAATTGCCCATCCTACATACATGGAAATGCAAAAATCACAAAATCACAGCATTTTATTTTTCCTGCACCCTTTTTTATTTTTCTCTTTTTTTTCTCCTTTTTTTTAAATTTTTTTTTCTCTTTATTTTTTTCTTTTTTCTTTTTTTTCCCTTTTTTTTTCTTTCTTTTTTTTTTTTTTTTTTTTTTTTTTTTTTTTTTTTTACTTAAAGAAACAANACAGCCTTCAAAAGGGCTGTTGCAATGTCAGGGCAGAGGGGTAGGAGGTTTTTAGGCAAGCAGCCTGGAGTGGGAAGGTTTCATGCACTGCCAGCTCTTGGCAATCAATGCTGCCTGCAGGAACATTCGTGCCACTATTCAGTGTTATCACAAATGGGAAATTAAACATTTTGTCTCACAACAGAATACACTGGCTGGCTTGCACCCACATCCCTCTAATTTCATTTGTGCTAGCTGCAAATCTGTTTCTCATTTAGCTGCAGCTTCTTTCTCAGCTGTGTCTCACTTTTTTTTGTGTGTGTGTGTTGCTCTGCAAGTGAATTTGTGTTTAGAGGTGAGCACTGCCTCAAACCACAGCCCCTAATTCAAGCCCCATTCAACCCTGTGACTGTTCAGATTTAAACTTTAGCCCAGATCTAACATTTTTTTTCAGTTGACTCCTGCCTTTGATACAGCACAAATATAAAAATCCCTGGAGCTGGAGAGCTTTGGACTATTGCAGGGTTGAAATATGAATTCATATCAGATCCACAGCTTGAGCTCATTTCTTGGGGGTAGTGGCAGGGTCCAGGCATGAAGCCTTGCTCATGTTTCCTGTCACTTTTTGCTTTTGTCTTTGGCATTAAATAGTGCCAAATTAATTAATTCACCCATCATCACCTTTTTCAGCTGGGATTTTTGCATATTCAGGCCTCCCAGCCCAAGCCCCACCTGGAGATGCTCCAGAAAGAAAACCCGAAAGTGACCCTGCATTAGAAAATCAGATTTGAACCTCCCACTGAGGTGCAAGGCTCAGATATTGAACAGTGCATCTCAGGGAGCAGCACGGGTTCCTGAGCTCTTGGAGGAGAATATTTTTATGCACAGCAGGAATGGGAGCATCTTTAACCAAACTGGAACCAGAATCAGGGCAAGCAGAGGGCAGATTTTCCCCAGCTCCCAATCCACTGCCTGCCTGCTTGTGGCAGAAAACTTGAATTTTTCCTTCTCCAAAACACCACAATGATAACTGCTAAAAACCCATGTATCAGGAAGATAACAACATATGGAATCTTCTGTTTGTTTTACTTTTTAAGCACTTCTTTTTCTAAAAGAAATGCCTCTAAATGCCTCATTTTCTGAAAAACACGGTGTACTTTCCACCCTAGAGTAAGTTACTGCTATTAAAAAAAAAAAGCCAAACACCAACAAAAACATACAAACAAACAAATTTTAAAAAGCTTGTGAGGCTGTTTTTCCCCCCCGATGATGTAGTTATGCAACATCAGCCCCAAGGAAAAATTGCCAAAGGGAATGACAGAAAAGAAATATTCTTTGCACCTCAGGGAAATGCAGGAGTTTTTAACACCAAATGGCAGCATTTCTCATTTTCTTCATTGAAGGAAACTTCCCCTTGTGTTATTACAAAAAACAATTTTTACTTAGAAATATGCACTGGCTGAGGAATTGGCCCAAACTGATTTAGGCAGTTGATTTCAGCAGCACTGATCTCAGGTTTTCTTTGTCCCTACCTGCACACAGCTGTGGAATTTTCGCTCCCTGAACACTCAAAAATGGTTTTGTCCAAGCATTTTTTTATAAAAAAAAAAGACAAGCAAGCACGGGTTTCCTGAAGTTTGAGTGCAAATTTGCTCGTTTGTTTTTTTAAAAGATCACAGGCAAAATACTGGAATATTCTAAATTTCTTTTCCTAGTACACGGGAGAAAATGGGAATCTCTCCTCCTGTAGTGGGTAGGTAGCAAGAAAAGAACTGGAATATTTCCAGGTAGCATCTCTTGCTAGATATGAATCCCAGTTTTCTCCAGGCAGCTCTCCTGTAAGTTTGAACATAAGCTGTCAGAAATCACAGAATTACAGAGAAATTCCCATTTTCTCTTCCCATCATGATGATTTGCCTCACCTAAGCACAGGCTGTTGTACAAGAAGGGGTCTGTGCACCTGAAAACCAGCACAGACAGGAAAACATGGCTGGAATTTTGATGTTTCTTTGCATCTCCTCGTGTTTTGAGTCTTTTTTGTTTGACAATAAATACAATCTCAGGGTGGGTATTCTCACCTTTTCACAAGCTATATTTGTAGTCATCAGTCCAGTTTCATTCGTTTTTAGAAAAGCAGTGTCTCCAAACTATTGCAAAGTGAAATTCACAAATAAAAGTGTTTTCATTTCCCATTTCACTGAATTATTTGGGAGTGACAATGATGGATATACAACATTTTATTGCTGACTTTGTCATGGGAGAGCTTGGCGTGTCTTATTGTCTTGAATAAACTTCCAGTAGAAGGAAAAGATGGAAAGCAAGCCAAAATGTTCATAGGCTACAGAATGAATTCTGGGATAGCTCAAAACTGATTATTTCAAAGTGTGTTCTTAAGTCCTCAAAATGCTGCTTAAGCTGGCATCAACATGTCCTTGCAGAAAAAATTACCATGCAAAAAGCTTCATTATAAACTAGAAATCATCTATATGAACTGTTAACCTAGCAGTTAATGCTAATTTCATGATATGATTGGAAAAGAACCTCTAGGATCTTTGAGTCCACAACTCTTGACCCAGCACTGCCGTGTGCACCAGCAAGCTGTGACATTTAATGATTTGCTGCAATTTTTTAGCTTTAAAATCCCTGGGAGAGAAGGGTTTGCTGAGGGGCATTTCACAAATCTGAGTCGTAAGAGAGGTCAGCTAGTGAATTTATCAGGGGAAAAAAAATGTAGAGCTTCACAGAAGAGCTAAAAACAAACAAAAAAAAACACAAAAAAACAAAAACAAAAAAAAACCAAACAAAAAACAAAACAAACAAACAAAAACAAACAAACAAAAACAAAAAAAGAAACAACAAAAAAACTGACAAACAAAAAAACCCCAAACAACAACAAAAAAAAGAAAAACAAAAAAACAAACAAAAAAACACCAAAAAATAAGAAAACAAAAAAGAAAAAAACAAAACAAAAAAAAAACCAAAAAAACCCCAAAACCAACCAAAAAAATACCAAAAAAAAAAAACAAAAAAAAACAAAAACAAACAAACAAACAAGCAAAAAATAAAGCAAGCAAACAAACAAACAAAAACAAAAAAAAAAACCAAAAAAAATAAGGACAAGATTTTTTTCTGTTCTGGTTCTGTCACACAGAGTGTTGTATTGGTGGTACTGGCTGTCACAGGATGTCATGGAGACCAGGAGCATGAGCACTTTTAGGAGGGATTAGAGGGATTGATGGGGCTGAGCCCATCAGTGGTAATTAGGGTATCTGCTCAAAATAACATTTACACTGCAAATCCGTGTTTTTTCTGCAGCAGCCTCTTCACAGAGATATTCCCTGAGGTGTGGGAATGGTGACCTCCAGCAGGGCAGGGAGCTGGTCAGCTTCCCAAAGAAATATCTGTAAGGTGCCACCAGCACATCCCTGTCCTAAAGCTTGGTAAACCGATTTTATTTTATTATTTATTTTAT
>VWZS01004054.1:0-59725 GCA_013397075.1 Rhabdornis inornatus
GGAAACCATTGTCCAGAGTCAGCATGGGTGAGGGTCCTCAGGGTCTTCTGCAACAGTCGTGAGGCAAAAATGAGGGAAACTCTGGACCGACCCTACATGACCCCTGTACAATAATAGTCCTTTTCTTGTCTTTTGTATTTCTGCTGGCTGTTTCTGATGAGTTTGTTGTGTTTTGAGCTTATAGAGCCATAGGATGGTTTGGGTTGGAAGGTGCCTGCAGGATCATCCAGTTCCAGCGCTTCTGCCATGGGCAGGGACACCTTCCAGTAGACCAGGTTGCTTGGAACCCCATCCAGCCTGGCCTTTATTTTTTTTTTCAGGGATGGGGCACTCACACCTTCTCTAGGCAACCTGTGCTGGGGCCTCACCACACTCACAGGGAATAATTCATTCCTAGTATCCTATCTAAGCCTACTTTATTTCATTTAAATATGTTCCCCTTTGTTCTGTCACTCCAGGCCCTTGTAAGGGGTCTCTCTTCATCTTTCTTTTAGGCTCTTTTCAGGTACTGGAAGGCAACAATTGGGTCACCTCAAAGACTTCTCTTTTCCAGGCTGAACAATCCCAATCCTTTCAGCCTTTCTTTGTAGGAGAGGTGAGAGAGATACACTTCTGTCCTGGCAGAAAGTACTTTAGTGTTTGATAATGCCTGTTCTTTGTATGTCTTACCTCGGTTTTCAACTGGCAACTACAGCAGAAAAAATACAGGAAATAGTTTTCCTTCCTTTTTTGCCTCAATTCGTATCACAAGCCTGTTTCTGCTAAACGTTTCTAAACTCTTTGATTATAGTGAGAGAGCAAGCAAAAGTGTTGTAGAATTAGGCTGCCAGTTATTTAAATGATGCACGTGGCTTCGTAGGTGGGCAGCTCATCTAACAAAGCAGAAAGATCAATAAAGGAAAGAAAACTTTCCCGAGAGAAATTTAGTTTCACAGATGCCTCTAAAACTGATAACTGCAGGTTTTCACAGGGTAACACTGATCTGAAGTTACACAAAATGTGAGGCCTTGTGGAACAGTAATTTTTCATGACTGATAGTGTTTCTCCTGTGCTGTATGGACACGCTGGGAGCATTCAAAACACACCATGGAGTAACTGTTAGAGTCAATGTTGCTTCAGCCCCAGGAGTAAATCCACATGCTCAGGAAACAGTTTAGGCAGTGTGTGTGCTTACTCTGTTGTAAAAGCATTCAACTTCTCAGAAGAAAAACTCAAGTATCACAACATCTACAAACTGATTTCTGAACGTGGCTTTTATAACAGTTTTTTAATTAAGCTTACCTCAAATTCATGGTGTATCCATCGTGATGAGGCTGAGGTTGAACTGAAAGACAGAATCTCGATTGCTTTGAGTTCCCCATATCCCCCATCCATGTGACCAGTGCCCTGCTTAACTTGTGTGTCTTGGCCAAATAATGTAGCTTTCTCTTGGTACACTGTTATGGAGAATAGGTGGAGTTTTCTGCAGAAATCTGGCTTTGAAATGACATCTGTTCTGCTGAAGGAGCTGTGCAGAATACATTGCTTAACTTGATGTATTGTATAATCAAGAACCATACTAATGAGTGAAAATTCCAAAGGCTGTTTTCTCTTAAATTTTAATTAAAAAAAAAAAAATAGAAGAAGTCTGATACTGTATTTCCTAGAACTCCCTTGTGGTATTCCTCCCTGGAAAATACATACTGATGCTTTTTGGTATTTCCTGAGTGGACAATTGTGAGGTCATTTGGGAGGAGCTTGTTCAAAGAGCTGAATTTTTATACTCACTTTTGATGCAAGTTTGCATCCTAACTTTTAGGATACTGAAGAGGTGTGATTGCATGGTGACATATGATAACAGAGTATCTAGGTTTCTTTATTATGCATATTTTATTCAGAACCAGCCAATTTGTTTATTCTGTCTCAGCTTTCAAAATAAATTATTAAAACTTGAATGAATCCTGCTTTGCTGCCTTTGTTTTCAACCTGTCAAATGTATTTGAGATGAGAATGGGACAATTCAGATTACCTGGCAGGAGTAATGAAGGTAGCTGTACTCAGTGAAAGGAAGTGTGGTCCATTTTACAAGAAGAGTATTTTTGGGTGGAAAAATAATTTAGTAAAGCACTGTTGCCATGCTTAGCTTTTGCTGTAAGACTGAAGTCTAAGGCAAGCATCAGTGCCATATTCAAGGAATAAAATGAGCTTTTAATCCACTGTCCTACTAAGAGTTCATTGATGAAATTTATTTAATTGGCCAAAGTCCCTGGCCTTCAGTTTTTCTGAGTTTAAAGTAATTTTTTCTATCACTGGAAGTAGGATATCAGTTTTTCTTAGACTTCAGATGTTCAGTTTTTCTTAGGCAGAGGAGGATGTGAAGCTGCCGTGTGTTGTGGTGTAGTGAAATCACCCTTCCAGCTGCTCCAGGTCTTTGGTGAGAGGCCATATGTGATCGCTGCAAGAATGTGTGGGCTGTAGACCCTTGTCCTTAGGCTAATTGATGATCACTCTGCTTGTCTTTCCCCTCCTCACATGTATTCCAGCTTGTATATTTTCTCTCCAGTGCCTCTTTTCCATCCCATCCCCTGCCTAAGGCTAGATGAGTTCCATCTGGGTTTTTAAGTGACCAGGGCAGCTGTCCAAAGTGGTGTCTGTTTTGATTTTTTTCCAATTTGTGGTGATTGCTCTCTTTCATGCAACTGTACATCAAGATGATTCTTTCACAGTGGTTTATTTTTGGCTGTGACTTCCAGTTGTCACGGCTCACTGATTTTGTTAACTATCATAGGTGAAATGTTAGAATAGGTGATGTTGGAGGGTGTGAGATTTCAGCAGCTGCAAGAATAATTGATTTTTATTTTCTATTCCTGTCTCCAGCAGATTCAGTTTAGGGATTTCTGTAGCCATAACACGCTCTCGCCTAACTTCTGAGTTGTAGAATTTACTCCTTTTGAAACACAGCAGCAAAAGAGTTGCAGGTGCAACAAGTATCTCTATCCACAGCTTCCCTTCCCTCTACACAAGCTGCTGTAGAAGGTCACTCTACCATTTTTAGTCTGTTTCCAGGTTTTAAGTGGCTCTGCCGAGACAGGTGGCAGTCAGTTTTTCAGTCACTGCTTCCCAGACCATCACAGCAGCAGCTCCCTTACACTGTACTACTAAGGATGAACAGCTGGTTTTATTCATGCCAGCTTCGGGATCATTGTTCTGTATCCATCAGCAGAATGTATAGAATTGTATACAAAGAAGGCAGGCAGATCTGAGGTACAGAGCATTCCAGTATTTGCTTTGCTGCTCTTTGTCAGGTGAAATGCAAGGTGGTGTTGTGCCAAAGCAAGTGATCAGCAGCTGATAAGCTGGAAAGTGTATCAGGACCAGGGTGTATTATTGCCTTGAAATATTTTGTAAAATGAGGTTACAGTTCTCAAATATGGGATTGATTAGTGAGGGATTTGATGCCTTCTTTGGGAAAATGTTTAATGTAATGAAAGCTGTGAGGGCAGGTTTTACAGCACTCTGTGCTGTGAGGAGAGACAGTGAAATCAGTTTTTCCTTTCTAATAAATTCTTGCTATGACTGGTAATTCTGACTCAGTGTTCTTGTTAACTTAAGTGCATTGTAAATTACACTTACTCTCATGTTTAGGTCTTACGTATGGGAAAGTAAGTTCTGTCCTTACAGTTCTGATTCTGTTCATGCTTAAATGCTGTACATGATATGAATGGCTGTACATCATGTTTAGAAAACTTATTTTGATTTTCAGACTTCAGAACATTTTTTTGGTTTGGTGCTTAGAGGTTTTTAACACCATTAGTAAAGCTTAGCTGTATTAGATACAAGTCTAACAATAAGATCATGGATGATCTCGCCAATGCAATAAAATACACCCTCAGAATCTCCAGAGATGTCTTTTAGCCCCAGTAATTATGTGAAAACATCATGCCTGGAACTCAGCTTAAAAATCTACTGTAATACATTTATTAGGTTTTTAGCTGTTGAGAAGTTTCCAACAGTTAGAAGAAATACACTGTTATGATAGCAAGGCCTGAAAAAGGCTACTTGGTAAAATCGCTATGACGCTTAAAACTGCTGGCAGCTCAACTCTACTTAGTCATAAATTCAGTACTCTTTTCTTATTGCTTCACATTTTTTAACTTTTCAGTCTTCCTGTAGTAGCTGATATGTGATACACAAAAACCCAGGCATTTTTATGCATCTTATTATGCTGAGCATACTTTTCCCAGCTGTAGTGGTGAAATTCACTTTTCATGAAAACTTTAGGGGTTCCATCTTAACTGGATTTTTTTTTTTTTTTTGCTCTATTTTGATTATAAATAGTGCTAGACAGAAAATATTTCCAGGTGTTAAAACTGTGCCAGTGACCATTTTAAAATTTAGTCATCTTGAGCCATAGCTATTTTGAGGCACTGTAGCCATGTATAGCAGAGTGTTCCTAAATAAAGTGTCTGAGTGGACTTTTAATTAAATTTTAATTGAAAACTGCACCTAGAATGCGTTTTCTCAGTGCCAGTGCTAAGTTCAATTATTAGTGATTCAGTGATTAAAATTGCTCAGGCTATCATTTCCTTTTTCTCCTCTTCATGTAACATTTTAGGTGTTTCCCACTTAATTGCTTGCTGTTGTTTCCCATGTGCAGCTGGAATTAGTGGGCTTCATTGTCTGCCTGGAAAAGGTGGTAGAGTGGGGAGTTAGAACTGCAGTTTGACTTGGATATCTCTGCATGTAACAGTAAGACTTTATGCCTTCTGTTGTAATATGGTATCTCACTGATGTAGAAAGACGTGTAGAAAAATCATAGCAAAATTAAGATTAAAAATAAGATTGTTTTGCTTTCATTTATTCCTTTCAGGTGGTTTTGGATGTTGGCTGTGGAACTGGAATACTCTCCATGTTTGCTGCCAAAGCAGGTGCCAAGAAAGTGATTGGAGTTGACCAATCTGAAATCATCTATCAGGCCATGGACATCATTAGGTAGGAGAAGTTGTGGTTGTTAGTTTTCTGTTTCTTTATAGGAATTTTAAATTTCTATAATTTGTCTGTTTTACAGTAAATAAAAGCCCTACCCTGTCAACTGCTCTCCCCTAATTCAGCATTGTTGAGGGTGCATCCTGTCCAGTTAGGTTGCTAAAGGCATTCAGTAGTGTCAGAACTAGCACTGAACCCTGGGGGACACCTCTGATACCTGGCTACCAGTTAGGATTTGTACTGCTCCTCTCAACTCTTGAACCTCGTGGTCTAGACCCATGTCCTTGTTCATTTATCCACTCCACATGTCATTAATTTGCCTGTGGAGGATAATTAGGGAGGCTGAGTATATGTAAAAATCCAAGCAATGACATCTGAAGACTTAGAAAGGATTTCCTAGGATGAGATAGGAGGAGTGTAAGCATCGATGTGCACTGTTGATAGCTGAAGCCTGTAGGTTTTTTCATTTAGGTTGATTTTGTAAGAGCAGCTGTGAAAATAAAATCCAGGTAGATGCTGAAGAATTTGGGAGTGACAGTTTTTTTTTGTGCAGGCTCAAGTGGCTCAGAAGTAATGTTGTCTGTGCACCACTCACACATTGGTGGTGCAGCACTGCACACTTGGATGCTGTAAAATTACTCAATATCTGCTTGGGAAAAGCACCGTGTTAAACTTAAGTGCATGTTTGACTAAAAAGCTTTCTTGGCACAAGAACTCATTCCTTAAAGAGAGCTTTTTCCCTGAGTCCCTGACATCTTCAGAATGGTTGCAAATGTGAAATAGTGTTTTATATCTAATGTACTAGATTACAAATGTAGGGCTGTTACAACTTTCAACAAGTGCACAAAGTCCTTTGAGTATTTATACTTAGGGGAGAGTAGAAGTAACAGTCAATATGTATTATCTTTGGGGAGGAGAAGGGCAGACCTCTAAAAACAATTAATCAAAACTTTTAAACTCTTAAGAGTGATGAATTGCCACCTGAAATACACAGCAAGTCATCATTAAGGCTGCACATTTATAGGTACTTTCTGCTATAAAAGGTTTAATTCACATTAAAGTCTCCAATTCACATCAAAACAATTTATATTTGTCTGGTTAAAGCTACTTTTCCTAAAGGAATAAAGCTGACAAAGTTGCAGTGGTGTAACAAATATTTATTGGAACACTAAACAACTCTGTAGCTTAAAAAATTACTATTGGGGCAGGCTTCCACCTGTGATTCGAGTGTGTACTCAAAGCTTTTGTCCTTCCCAGGATTCAGGTTAATTTCTAGCATGCTCATTACTGGAAATAGTGCAACCCCTGTGTCTTAAGTGAACCAGAATACGTAGCCTGAGTAACCTTAAAAATAAACTTATTTTGAACTAAATGATTGCCTTTTCTTTTTCTTGCTGTGAATAGTCCCTGTAAAATTTCTAGCGCAGTGAATGATTTGATTTTTGTCATTGATCACTGTTAAGGTAGAATAGAAAGTTGAAGTAGGCTTCCTAAATCTCAGTTTTTCCTGCAATGTGTAAACTACATTGGTTGGTTTGGATTTTTTTAAACATTATAATTGAAAACAAGTATGTAGTGAATTAATCCTTTTCCTCGCTGTTGTTTTAAATCATGTCCTTGGATGTGATTATTTAGAAAGTTATCTTTAGATCTCTTTTAGTCCTTCTTAAATTATTTTTGTGGGTGGGAGGTCTTTAACATTCCTGTTTGAACTTCTGGTTTTACTTCTGTTTAGAGCATTAAATATGATATTAGTAATGAACTGCTGTCTTCTAACAGAAGACTCTTGTATAGAGGATTTAATTGATCTTTGCAAAAGCCCACGTGTTCAAGGAGCCGTTTTACCCTTTCCTTTCCCTCCCTTCATAGTCATCATTCTTCCATTGTCTTTTAGATTGAATTTTTAATGTCATTACTGGTCTGCATTGAAAGCCAGACAGAATGTAAGAGTAAGATGTCAGGAGAGGGAGGGAAGGGGCAGAGATAAGAAATGCAGTGGGAAGATAAATTTCTGTGGTGAGAATTCTTTTCTGCCCTAAGAATAACCATGGTAATAAAGATAAGTGCAAGAAAGACTAGTATGGTTTGCCAAGAAGAAAAACAGTACATTTCAAGCATTTACACACTTTATAATTTCACTATCGTGCAGTTCTTGTTTCAAAACCTGTAGTCCTGTCCCAGTCCCTCCCTCCTTACGCAGGATGGTTGTACCATGACGTGCATGTGAGGTAATCCCTGATCACTGCAGGTACTGAACATTGCAGATGCTTTTGCCCAAATGAGTGGGGAGGGTGTCTTTACTGTGGAGTAACTGTAGTATTGATTTAGAGGGAAGCTTTGTTCTCAGTGACTTTGCAGCTGGTTTGGTTAAATAAAAAACCAAGTCGTGCAAAACAGCTTTGTAAGGAAGTTAATTTCCACTACTGTCCTGGTGTGGTGAATAGGCTCTGATTGCTGTGGAGGTCAGAGGAGGAGTAATGGAAACAAGCAACTTTTAAATAAAGAGAACCAGCAGTTTAAAATTGTCTTCTCTGTTTTCCTGGTTTCTGAAGCTTGCACATTTGCATGCATAGCACGTTGGAGGTATACAGATCTACTGCCTGCCATCTTCTCCTGACACTAAATCTGCTGCAATTTTTAGCTACTTGGAAATGTTCCCTCTGAAATATAACTGAGGAATAGCACATTCTAGTGCTTCTTGATTAGTTAAGCCAAAAGGTTTGTGAGGGAAGGAATGCGAGATATAGGTGTCAGTATATCTCTCTTGACAGCATGAATTTGAAATAGAAACTAATTTGTTTATGTTTTGACTTACAGATTAAATAAACTTGAAAAGATTATTACATTAGTCAAAGGAAGAATCGAGGAAGTTCATCTGCCTTTGGAAAAAGTGGATGTAATTATATCTGAATGGATGGTAAGGTACATGGCTATTCTTTTCAAGTCATTTTCAAAAGAAAATGTGTTTTATTTCATTTGGAAAGTTATTCCATAAGGGATGCTAGTTTTTTTTAACCAAAGCTATCATGGTTCCAACAGTGTCTTTGGCAATGTCAGACATGGGATGGCAGTCCTGATTATGTGGTACTTGGACACAGTTCTGGTCCCTCTTGTTCGAGCTCTTTCAAGTCAAGCTTCTCTAAGTACAGTTGAGCTGCTCTGGGTGCAGCAAGTTTCTGTTACGTAGTTGGTTTGGAAATCAGTAAAGCACTCAGTCATACTGTTGTGGCTGCTCAGGTGAAGGTAATGGAGAAATATTGTGTTAGTCATCTAGCCAGTTCAATCTGGTGGCTAAAATACCTTCAGTCTGCAAATTCAGCTAAGGACTCTCCTGACTGTGCAGGAAAGGTGGTAAGAAGGGGAGGCGCCGCCTCTGGAAATCTGCAAATACTGGGAGAAAACAACGTTGCTTTTCATTGCTGGGTTTTAGCATAACAGTGAAAACACTGATTTAAAAGTACAAAATAAATCTAAATGAGCCATCTCCTGGAATCAATTGGATTTCAGCTGTTGGCCTGTTACCTTTTTCGTGTGGTGGCTGACAACTGTTACACACCTGTCCTTGCTACCTGCTATTAATCCTAATAAAGAAATCTGTGTTACAAAACTCAGTGCCAGCCTGAGTTTCATAGTGACATAGGAATGCCTGTTCCCTATCAAAGATGTCATAGGAAACGTCTCTTTGAACTGTTCTTTTGTGAACTGCTATTCAGTATTCTCATACCACAGACCTTCAAAAAGCACTTCAAAACACAGGTTTTCTTCCTGCTACTTCCAGCTGTTGAGACTTTAAAATTCCTTTCTGCCTGAAATTTAAGATCAGTAATAAAACTTATATTCAATGTTAGTTGTTTCTTTGTGGGGGTTGTTTTGTTTTTTAACAAACTATGGCTGTTCTGCCATAAACAACGGCCTTCGGGGGGCAGGTCATGCACTCACTGTGGATCCATATGTATCTACCTGTTTTTCAGGGAAAGATGAAAATAAATTGGTTTGCTTTTTTTTTATATATATTTTTTTAATATTACATGTGTCAGTGAACTAGAAATCTGCAGTTTTTCCTCCGCTGCTATATTGTACATTATTTGAAGCACGAGCTTAATTTAGTGTTGAGGGCACTAGTTTCAAGGATACTTTAAGCCATTGGCTTAAACCAGTGATTTAAAAATAGCACATTATGGTTGGTGCTTTCTGACAGTATGGTGGCTTCACTAGAAATGTAATTATAGTTTTTTCGGGGAGACTTCCAATCACCTGCCTAGTATGTGCACCAAAATTAATGTTCCCAAAATCACATTTCTCCTTCTGGAGCCCAAGATTTGGTTTTAAAAGGAACCTGGGCAGGTGAGCTGAAGTCAGGTTGTAAATCAGTGCCTCTAAGATGAACTAAAGGATTTCAAAACTCAATTCTTGTAAGAAATGAAGTATTGAATGTTGGATATTTTTCTTCTGTGTGCTAATTTACCTTTCTTATGTCGTAATTACGTAGCCATGTGCACTTCACTTAATTAGGTATTCTAAATACTTAGGAATGTTAGGATTTTTATAGGTTGCTGTGTGACAGAGATAAAGAGGACAATGCTGTGGAGTAAGATTGATAGCTGGACAGTGTACACACTGTTCCAATACTGTCCAGAAAGGAACATTATGTTGCGTAATGCCAATGAAGATTCTTCTTTGTCTGGCTTTCTTGTGTGAATTTGCTTTTTCATTTCCTTCCCTACATGATACAGTGTGAAATCTGTAAATCTGTTCTTAATATGTGAATGTAAGTGCTTGGAAACGTTGAAACATGAGAGCAAAAAAGAATTCAGTATATGTCAGATTTTGCCTCTTTATGCAGAGAATATGTAAGGACTGGCAGGAAAATCCATAGGTTTTTCTTTGTAACAAAAATATGAAAAGTTGCAATTTGTTTAGAAAACAAACTGGTTTTAGATTAGTAAATGTCAAACCCTTTTGTGGAGCCCTAGATTTGTTTTGCTTGGTACAGAATGCTGCTTAAGGCCAGTACACAATAAGCTTTTTTTTTTTTTTTTTAGAGCTGTGTCTGGAACATCAGAAAATCAAAAACAAATATGAGGCAAGAGAGGGGAAAAATACTGCATTCTCCCAGGATTGTTTCTAGATTAGGCTTTCTGAAAAAGCTGTCACATAGAGCAGTGTCTTATAAAAGGTACAGCATTGCTTTATGAGCATCTAAGTGTGATGGTTTCTGATGATCATTTACTTAATTGCAGAAGTGACCTATGACTGCCAAAAACTGCTTGCTCTTCTTCCTTCTCTTTCATTTGTAAATTTGTTCCCTTAAATTATGGATAAATTGGAGAAGCATCTTAAATATTATACACTGGGCAGGCGTGTGTGAATGCACGTGTGTCTATGTAGAAATTTGTATTTCAAATGCATATTTGCCATCTTCCAAAATAATACTTTCCCAGTTTAAATTCCTCTGGGTATGTTTTTTTCATGTCCTAAGTTCACAGGCTGAATGAAGAGCAACCATATCTTCAGTGGTTTTATTTAAGCCTGTGAAAGAAATTAGCAGTGAACTTGTTTGTAACATACTAAATTCAGTTTGTGACATCTGAAGTTTGTGTATTTGACAATGTCAGCATGAGACCAGGACATTTCTGTGATTGTGTTCAATTCAACCCAGCGTGTTACACGCAGAGGAAGGCAGTAGGAGGTGTGAAGAGCTGTGAGCTCTTGGTGTCCAAAAGGCAGGTTGGTGAAGATTTGGACTTCCATAGGCCCAGATAAAGCTGTTCAGACTTTCACTCCAAAGACAGCTGGACATTGTTTTTAGCCAAACTGCAGTGGAGTCTGCAGTCTGACACAAGGGACTTCCTGTGTGTTGTGAGCCAGGAGCACAAGGGAGAGCAGGTGGGCTGAAGGGCCACTTCACCCAGTGAGCTGCATTGCCTTGAGAAAGAATGGCCAAGTAATAGTCTGTGCTAATAACCAAACATTCTCCAAGGAGACAGTCTGTCAGTTCTTGGAGAAAGGTTTTTTGGATGTAAGAATGGGTGGATTTTATATAAAATACCACTTCTGACCTTGTTTTTGTGGAGGTTTTCCTGTCCAGGACTGTCTGATTGTTTGTATCAGGCTGCAATCTTCTGATGCATCATCCTGCTTGCCTGCCTAGAGCTCTGATGTGTGAAACCTTTAAAAACCTTAATTTGTGTAACTAAAAATTCGTATATTACTACCAGGCTCTGATATTTTGTTGCTTGTCTGCTTGTATAGTAAGTCACCTACAGATAAATCCCTTACTTCTTATTCAGAGTGTAGACTTACATGCATTCCTGGGCAGGAAAATATGACATACAAAAGTGACTAAATTATTGCTCACATATATAAGTAGGGTGATTGTAAACTTCTTAGCCTGCTTATTGAAAAAATGGGTGCAGAAAGAAACAAAATGTATGTAATGCTTTTCTGGAATGTTCTTTTACAGCTGCATCTGTGTGCAGATTTTTCTTGCCATCAGTATTGCTTTTGCTTCCTTTCTCTAGCTAAAACTATAAAGCTAAAGGTTTATTCACTTGAGAATATCTGCATTTCTTGTTTGTAAAGGGGCTTTGCTGTGAGAGACAATTGCCTGAGATGGTTGTCTCAAATACAATGTTAGTGTGCATGTCCTCATAAATTGGGTTTTTTATGCAGTGCTTTATGGTACTGAATATGCAGTAGAGTTATACAAGATAAAGCCGGGGAAGAGATGGACTGTCAGATTAAAATACACTGAGGATACAACCCAGTGCTTGTCTTTTAATCATGTCTTTGGTCAGATAGCTAATATGTTTTTTTCTCCTTTTTCTTTTCTTACCTTTGTATTTCTTTCTCTTTTTTTAAAAATAATTTTGAAATTACATGAGTCTGGGCTGTGGACAGGGGCATTCAGGATCTAGGAAAAAGAAAAGGAAGTGAGCATGTCTGAAACACTGGAAACCATCTTCTCTCTTTTTCTCTCCTTACTCCTTTCCCCTATTTCTGTGAGAGATACAGTTATTTCCTTGTATGACCTTTTTTTTTTTTTTTTGGTCAACACCAGTAATGAGGAACACCTTTCTGCTCTTCACATCTTCCCATTTGGTGTTCTCACTTTTATTTGTTTAAGGAAACAACAGGGTGTGCATAATGACAAAGTCAAGCTGTGATTCTGAAATTTGTGAGCTTGCCCTTTCAGTAATGAATTACTTCCTCTTTTTTTTCCTCTTTCTTTAAAATTAAATTGTACATGAGAAAGCAGCATGAAGGCAAACTTAGCATGTGGGAGGTGGTGCTGCAGCAGAGCATGCTGAAGTGTTTATGTGTAATTGCTGCTTGTCATTTAAGTGTGCTGCAGGTTTGGAGGGAATTTTGTCAAATAAGATGTGATTTTTCATGACAGAGTGGGCCACATCAGTTTTGTGTGTTTGTTAATGCCAGATTAAATTTTGTGTTAGAGATCAGAATCCATTGTCCAATCTGTGTTGCATACCTACTGTAACTTGCTTTACTTTACAGGCTAGTGGAAATCTTGTAGTTAGAAATTTCTGTTTAAGAAAATGCTGCACTTTTTTATACCACTAGGAATTAAGAAAAGATAAAGCCAACTCTCTGGGCCAGTAATTGGATAGCTTTTTTTTTGTCTCATTAAATATTCAGAACCAGACTAGGTTCGGTAATGTTATAGAAAATAATAAAATGCATCTTTCAGAGCACCTGGAGGGGAAACACAATGCCTATTCAAGTAGTTAAACAATTATTCCAAATTCTATCTTTATACTTCTTTTCTGCTGTATCAAAAATTCTGGTAATTCCTGGTGTTCTAAACATGCTAATCCACTTTTTGATGCTTTTAAAGAGCTTAAACTCTTTTTCTCCACAAAGATTATCATGTAAATACCGAAACGCTAAAGCTAAAAGAACTTGAATACTTATATTTTGATCAGTTGGTAAAATATTTTTATGTAGCTTTGAATTAAAATGAAAATGAATACGAGAAGGCTGTAATACATTTGAATAATAGGGAAAAAATAACAATGCAGGATGTTAAGGCATCAAAGATTTATGAGCCTTTTATAATTCTGTTAGGAACACAGAATACAGATATAAAGGATATATAAGAAATGTAGCAATATTCACATTCTTGTGGTTTCAGGGGGCTCAGTGGGTGTCTCCTTGGGCAGACATGAGACAGGGCAGGTGTGTGCCTGCAGAGTTACAGTGCTGTGTATTTCTGTTCCTGTCCAGATCTGTTTATATGGAGCTTTGTTGTTAGCTGAAGAACATTATGTTTCAGCTTTGCATATATAAAAAATTGGGAACTTCATGTTCCTTTTGAGAAGGAAATGGCCAGCTTTTTAGTAGAAAACACATAATGGGACAGCATAAAATTTAAGGTGTTCTGTGCATTCAGGGTGTCTTTACCAGAGGATGTAATCTTTTGTGTGTCTTAGTTTAGCCACTAGCAGGATTGTTGTAATAATATGCAGCTCACAGATTTGTATAATAGACTCTTTGCACTGAGTGATTCTGAGGATGTCACTACATGCTTAAGAAAAAATAAACCCTTGACCATTTTTTGGGAAAAATGTCAGGTGTAATTCTCTTTATAGAAGGCTCCCCTACAGGTGGGGCAGCAGGCTGTGAAATTACATTCTAACTTACACTACAGATGAGCACAGCACACTGAGCAAAATGTTTTGGTGTATGTAGTAAATTACTTGATTCAGTACCGCTGATGGTTTATGTAACTTACAGCAATGCTGTAATGAATTGGTGGGGAGAGAGAACTGGGAGCTGGGGGAGAACCAGCAGTGCCAGAGTGGAATGGTCAGGGAAATGATGGTGAGAATTTTTCTGTATTTCTCCTGAGAGTGTCTTCCAGCTGTACTTCTTGCACAGGTTGGCTGGCATAGTTAGTGGGCAGAAAGAGGAAGTGAAGAGCTGATCCATGAAGATGTCACTTTGTGAATTACTGACTCTCGCTACTGATTAGTCTTCAATATGTCCTAGAGGTTACCTTTAAAATACTGTGAAAACAACTCAGTTAAAGGCATCTAAAAATACTTTTTGTGAGGTAAACATATTCTATTTTAAAGCCATAACAGTATAAAAAAGAAAGCTGTGGTTCCATGCTGTGCTTTTGGCTTGTTGTGGGCGTCAAATTATGCCTGCCTGACACAACTGGAGCTCCAGGCTTTTTCAGCTGCTCAGCAAAGCTTACTAGCAACCCTATTGCTCACAAAGCAGTAGTCTTCCTTCTGGGACTTATTCTGAGGATGTTCAGAAGTTGGGCATTAAAGCAGAAGAACAGGCAAGACTGGGAAGAAAAGTTCTCAGTGGAGAAGAAGAAACCAGAAGAAACAGATTGAGAAAAGGACATGGCCATTATTCTCACACAGTGTTCTCTTTGAATACAAATATGTCCTGCTTCAAGTTTCTGGGGTTTTCAGTTTTGTTTTCTGTTCTGAAGGCTGCAGAAGATGGCATTTATGAGCAATTCTGAACTTCAAACATTTTTTTAAGATCATTGAGTCCAACCCAGCACTTCAAAGTCCAGCACTAAAACGTGTTCCCAGGTGTCACATTCACCTGACTTTTAAATCCCTCCAGGGCTGCCCTGGGCAAGCCTATTCCAGTGCCTGATAACCATTTCAGTGAAGAAATCTGAACATCCAATAACATCCAATCTGACACTTCCCAGCAGCTTCCTTGCAGCTTCCTAGCTTTCCTTTGTTAAATTACTGCTGACTGGGCTTGTAGGACTGCAGGTCCTGAAGTCTGGACTTCAGTCATCCATTTTGTTCTTGCCAACTAAATCAGGCCCCGTGGCTAAGCTGTGTTCTAAGCAAAATGAAAATCAGGTTGCTAAATGAAAATTCAAAATCTTTGTTGGTGTTTGTCTTAATTGATGTGGTGTTGTGAGGATGTAAATGAAATATGTTACAGTATTGAGTAAAGATGCTCAAACTGGGAGGACAGGAGAGGTATAAAATCAATATATCAGTTGGAAAACAAAGGGCTGTATATCTCATAAATGTGCAGTTTGTTTAGAAGTGGTTGAGAAAGTGGATGTTCTCTATAAAATGCTAATTTTGTTTAATAGTGCTATTTGAGTTTTTTAATATCTCAAGTATTTAAATAAGGAATGTTTTCCCTGTTTCCCTGACTCATGGAAGTTTACAATAAGTTATTCTAAACACCAATAGCAGAATGATCAACCTGCCATAAAATTAATTCCAACCCAAAAAAGTCCTATGCAAATCTAGTTGTAACCATTTTTATCCTGGAAATTTTGCTGGAGTGCTGCTAAATGATGTAGAACACCCAGAGAACTGATGTCTTTGGTACATGATTTATTTCCACCTCTCCTAGTGAGCACTGCCCAGAGTGATACAGGGCACCACGAGGTTGCAAATATGAAGAAGCAAAGATGCATTCCATTTGGCCTTTCTCTGACAATAGTTTCAGTGTTACTTGCAGATCTGAAGGGGAAGGGATTTTTTTTATAGTTTATTTTTATTTTCCTTGGAACCTCACAGTTATTAAAAAATCAATACATGCAGCTTTTCACTTCCTTTGAGTTGAATTAGATGTCTTTTGATGTTGGGTAATTGTTGGTGTAGATGGCATGTTTATTTTTCTTTGTGTGCTACATGCTTGCAGTTTGGGAAATTAAAGATGATACTTTATATAATAAATTTTGAAGTGACAGTGCTGTTGTTGAGAAACTCTCTGGGTGTATGGGTTTATAATGCTCTTAAACTGTGTTGATAAAGCCTATCTGTAGAATGACTAAGTATAAGAAATAGAGTGATTTCTAAATTCTTTCACTTTTCTATGAACAGGGTTATTTCCTTCTCTTTGAGTCAATGCTGGATTCTGTCATCTATGCAAAGGACAAGTACCTGACAGAGGGAGGCTCAGGTTGGTGCTCAATTCTTTTAATAAATTTAGCTCTGGGGGGAAGCTAAATGAACTCAGAGACTTAAAATAAGCTATGCATGGATGAGAAAGTTGCCAGTCTCAGTGAAAAATGCTTCCATTAGTAGGAGCTTCAAGACATTAATTTACTGTATGGGCTATAGAAGAATATTAGATGGGGTACCAAGGTCTCAAGTTAATGGTGTTTTTAAGAATAGAGGGGGATATTTATTCTTAAATACAGACTAAATTTTTCCTCCCTAATTCTTCCCACACATGTGGGTATTTGTTTTCCCCTCCTGAAATCCAAGTTTCTGCATAACTGTGAACAGTGGAAATAAGTTTTATCCTGTAAGATGTTATCACTTCTTACTGTTTGAATAAGCTACTGTGGATTGGAGGAAAAGTGGATGGGGTGTTTTCCTGAAGGAGGGAAGTTGTGTGAGGAGGGCATAGTTTCAAGCACATTAAATAATTGATGGAATTAACACACTGTTTCTTTCAGTTCAGCATATTTATTCTGGTGGTAATATGCTCTTTATTTTTATGGCTTGAGGATAGGGCTGTGACGAAATGGAAGTGTCTGCTTTGAAGTAGAGTTCTTTTACCCATTTAAATAGCTTAGATAGTGTCATCTTAAGCAGTGTTTAAATGCCTATGCATATTTATTCCCCATGTGATGCAGTTTTGTGCACGAGTTCTGTATGTGCTTAATTCCTTTGTCAGTATTGTATTTCATATTGACCTTTTCAATTGTAGTCATCAGTCTGGGTTTTTTTCCCCTTTTGTGCTAACCATGCACACGGCTTCACTACGCTGACCTAATGATTGGATTAATGACTGTGTCACAGTGCTTGCTGCAGTGCTTCCCTCTGGTTGCAGTGAGCTTTTGTATACTACAGAGTGCAGCAGGAAAAATGGGGTTTTCACAGTTGTTCACAAAGCTGAATATACAAGCAAGAGATGTCTTAGAATAGTAGCCACTTGAGCAACATGACAGAATAAGAGGTTTTTTGTTTTCAGTAATGTAGAATAGTCCAGCCACATCAGGAGCACAGGTGTGTGCTCTGTGTAGATGTTTGCTGATAATTTTACACTGCAATACAATTAAATCCGGGGACATTCCCTAAAATCATAGGGAATCACTTCATGTTTAGCTACTACTTCCAGAGCCTTCTGAAAAGGGCCAGAAATTTCTGACCTCTGTTTAAAACTGTATTGTTGGTAGGTTTGCTCTTGGTTTGTAACTCCCAGAGATTCCTTTGAGAGATGGGGTATCCTGGTTCTGCAGAACAGTCATCCTTTGGGGTCTGACAATGGTCTTGGGCCCTTCTTTGATTCTTGACAAAGCACACAGTGTTGTACAAGCACCGATGGGATTTTCAGTTCTGTCAACAGTTTTATTAAGGTGCTTGCAGTTACTGCTCTTCTTCCAGCTTGTCCAGGCCGTGGCCTGGGCCCATGAGAAGGGTGCTCAGCAGCACAGACTCTCCTGCAGTGCAGCTGAATTGCACATTCAAGTCCAGATGAGCCAGAACAAAGAGTTCACTCTGAGGTGAAGCCCTACCAGAGAAATTCCTAAATCTGCTTAATTTTGTCTAAAGCCACTTGGTACTATTGAGCCCAAGATCATTATTACAGAGAAAGTTTGGAAGCTGAAAAAATCAATAGCAGCAGCTGCAATTTGACCAGATCTTTCAGTGATTGAGCCAGGAATAGAATCCAAATTTCCAGATACGTGTTCAGTCAGTCATATCGTCATTACTTCAGTTCAGCCTATTGGCATGCTGGAGCGGATTGTGCCAAACTGTTTAGGGTAATGTGTACAGTATAGAATAGCTTTATTTGGGAACATAACATTTTTGAGGGCCAGGGCCCATCTGTTTCTTCTTTAGAGCTTAAGTATAGATATTTTCACACACTTGAGTCCAGTTTGCATTGTCGAGGGGTGACAAAGGTAAGGAAGGTGTCATTCAAAACATAATACATTTGAAAGATAATGCTCCTTCACATCAAAATGTTGATGGTATTCACATTGAGTTATTTCTGTGTATCTGGAGGATTGCTGTCTTCCCCTTCAGCATCCTGAAGTTTGTGAGGCATTGCTGAGGGCTGAAGGATTTCCCATCATATTCTTCCTACCACGTGAGCTGTTCTGGTGACGGATGGCTCGTGGGCACCGAGTCGAGAAGGACACAGATGGTCAAAGCAATGAATCTGGGAGAGCTCTGAGGAGTGTGTGCTTTTGTCCAATCAGCATTTTGCTCATTTCACCTGTGAGAAGGAGTAATTGCTGAATTATAGGCATAATGGGAAAAAAAGTGACGCGTCTGTCAGGATTGCACAGGAAAGTGTTACAGAAAGAGCAGAGGATTTCCAGGGAAATCAAGGGTAGTGGGGGAAATAGCAAATGCAATTTTATGCAGATACTTTTAAATATGTACAAAACTCCACAGTGTTAAAATTATTCAGGTTGATATTCGGATAGCATTGCTTACATTTTCAGTCAAATCTCAGTATAGTGTGTAGGACATGGATGGGTTTGTAAATTAATGAATCACTGTAGTCTTCTGCCTGAGCCATGTTGGTGGAACACGGATTTCTTTTTGTGAAGTCTGAATAGATATTGTCCAATTTGCTGCTATTAATAGTAAAAATGCAGATTAAATTGGAGCTTTTTGAGTTTACATTTTCTCTTGTTCTTAAGCACATTGTATAATTGATCATGAGTTCCACTGCTGATTTAAGGATTTGCTGTGAACAAAGATTTAATAAAAACTGATTATGATCCAGTTCAAATATTTTATGCTTGATAGAGGTGATTAAATTTCTCTTTAGTTTACAGAATGTCCCAGAAATTTGGACTAGTCAGAGGAAGGAAGTTTATTAAGTAGTTGATCACATTCTGTTGTGGGTTTAATTGTCATTTCCAGTGGCACTACAACACTCGGGGACTGCCAGTCTTTTTATCTCTCTATGAAATGCATTGCCCTAAAAAATAATCCCTCAAAGGCTCTTGTCCCTTGCTTTTGTTGTCTGTATCACACTGTCTTTTAATTTTTGGAGCATTGGTGGTTGCTGTTGAAGGTGTGAATGCTGTGAGGTAAAGCCAAGTGTTGCACATACACACTGTTAAACAGCAGTGGGAAAGCTTGGAGAAACAGGTTTCACTCAGTGATGGCTCCAGAAACTACCTGC
This sequence comes from Rhabdornis inornatus, assembly GCA_013397075.1. NCBI lineage: Eukaryota > Metazoa > Chordata > Aves > Passeriformes > Rhabdornithidae > Rhabdornis > Rhabdornis inornatus. The sequence goes on from VWZS01004054.1 coordinate 19,084, forward strand.
AGATACTCCCACCACCAGATGGTGATGTTTTGTTCTTGTGTGACAGCTGTCAGGTGTGCTGGAACCAAGTGATTCGTTTTGGACAGGACAGTTTAACTGTCTTCCTGTTTGGATTCTCATCAAACTGTCTTTGTACTGCTGAGTTAATTGTAGGCTGTTCCTGGAGACACCTTCTGCTCTGATTTCCTCAGCTGCAAAGTAGGGATGGTGGTAGTTTACCAATGGGAATACAATTTAAGCTTGCTGATATTTATTTATTCTGCTTTAAACAGTCAGCAAGTGAGAAAAATGTCAGTGTGCTTACTTTAATGTCTTTATAGAACATAAACCTTCCTTAGTGAAGGTTATTCTTTACAATCACTATAAAAATATTTCCTTTGGCCTAAAACTGTTCTCACTATATGAAAGGTCTAATTTCAATTTGCTGCCTCTATCTTCAGTATTTTGCAAGGTAGAAAATACTGCTTTTCTGACCTACCACGCTATAGCAATGATTTATTCATTTTGATAAACTATAATTTCAAGCAGAGCTGAAGACAAAATTAATTTTACAGTTCACCAGATTTTGGGGAGGAAGAGAGAAACTTGGGTTCAGTTGTATCAACACTGCCCCTTTCATGTATTAATATAAAATAAAATTAAATAGGGTGTTTTAGCTGACATTTTGCTCTGAAATCAGGTCAAGAATTCAATGTATACAGCTTTAGAGGCTTTAAAACTCTGAAGAACTAAACATGGGAATTTCTTTTTGAAAAGAAACCTAGCTAAATATAAATTGAGCTTCTTTTACTGTTTGTTAGGGTTATAGACAGCCATGTACATAGCAACTGTTCTTTGTGGGTTTTCCAGTCAGTTGAGATTGCAAAGAGATTTCTTGGCAGCTGTTAAAAAGGCAAATGTCAGCCTTGCACTACTATTTGTAAAAGCTGTAAATTGTTACTTTATCTGAAGATGTTCTTGGGAGAAGGAAAAGCACAAATGTGAAAACAGTGTAAAATGATAGCTTTATCCTGAAAGTGGGAGGGAGGGAGATCCATGAGGTTCTCTTCTGGCTGTCGGGCCACTTCCTACTCTTCAGATGCAGACAGAAAAGTGGTTATTTCCAGTACCCAGAAATAATTTTTTAGGTTATAAGGTAAGAATCAGCCAGAGCTGATAGCAAACAGGAATAAAACTCTTGAGTAAGAATATGTGCTCTTTTCTGAAAATAAGATGTTTTCACAGAGGTTTCTTGTTATTGCAAAGTCCTCGCCTGAATTTCTGTTTGGGTGTCTGTCTGCAGTTATGAAATATATTTTAGGTTAGTCTTTGTATAGAAGCCAGAATAGGCAGTTCCAAATTATTTTCTTCAGACACCACGTTTCCAATCATTTCCTGGTAGTGGGATTCAACTACAAAGATACTTTGTTATGAAGAGGATATACCAGAGTGGTGTGTGAAAATTAAATTTTTGGGTTTAGTCTCTTCTGTGGGAAGAATGGGACTCTAGAAAGTAAAGTAGCAGAACAAGTGTCTTATCCAAGAGCTAAAAAAGTTCTTTTTTAAATTCTTTTGAGATGTTAATCACTTTTAGACAAAATAGTAAAGAAGTTTTCTGTGTGTGCAAAATAAAATTTCACTACTCTGTTTCTGTTGTTACAGTTTATCCTGACTTGTGCACCATCAGTCTGGTAGCTGTTGGGGATATGAATAAACACATGGACAAGCTGCTTTTCTGGGAAGATGTCTACGGCTTTGACATGTCTTGTATGAAGAAAGCTGTCATTCCAGAGGCTGTTGTGGAGGTGCTGGATCCAAACACACTGATATCTACAGCCAGTGTCATTAAGGTACCATATTGCTCCGTGCTTAGGAGCCAGATGAGAAGTTTCCTTAGTTTATGGAGGAGGGGCAAAAATTCACATGGCACACAAAAACTTTGGCATCTTCAAAATTACAAAAGTGCAGTAAGGTTCTTGCTGTTATGACTGGAAGGCTTGTATTAATTGCTTTTTTTACCAACTTTGAGCTTTTAGTAAAGTAATTTTCCCATATTTAGATTGTTTCGTTCTATGATTTCTTCTACCAAAGCCAAATTTACTTTGGCAATGCTCTACTGGTAACAGTGCATGCATGTCCCTTTCTAATCCATGCTGTCATGAGCAGTCACTGTCCAGTTCAGATGTAGGGGCTTATCAAATTTTTTCATTGTGCAGCATGTAGCATAACTGTTGTGCTGGATGGCTTTTTACTCGTTTGTTCTCATTTAGCCATTGTGGTTTTTAAAATAACTTAAAATCAATGCATGTGCTTGTTTGCTGGAGTTACAGTACAAAGTAGTAAAATTAATGAGTTGGGGAACAGTGGCATTATAGGTAAATTGTTTTAATCAATAGCTATCTCACAGAACAAATGGATTATATTTTGTAGGGAAAGAGTAAAAATGTTCCCATTCATCATTATGATTATTACAGAATGTACTTTGGTGTGTTTGCTCACATCAGGTGCTGCTTGTTCTATGTAGTTCATAATATAACTTTTCAGGAAGGAAAACATTCCCTAAAGAAAGACAAGGCAGCATGAAAAATCGTGGAAGGCTTTGGGTTAAATATCATCCAGTTCCAACTCTCTGCTGTGGGCAGGGACACCTTTCACTATCCCAGGTTGCTCAGACCTCTCTCCAATCCAGACTTAATAATTTCAGGAGTGTGGCAGCCGCAGCTTCCCTGGGCAGCCTGTGCCAGGGTTTCACCACCCTACAGTAAAGAATTTCTTCCTAATACCAAATCTAAACCCTACTGTCTTCTAGTGCTAATCCATTCCCCCTTGCCACTTCATGCTCTTTGAAGAAGTCTCTCTCCATCTTTCTTGTAGGCTCTGTTCAGGTCCTGGAGGCCACAGTGAGGTCACCCCAAAGCCTTTTCTTTTCCAGGCTGACCAGTCCCAGTTCTCTCAGCCTTTCCTCACAGGAGAGGAGCTGCATTACCTTGATGGCCTCCTCTGGACTCACCCCAGCAGTGTGTTGGAGTGTCCCTCTTTAGCTGAGAGCCCCAGAGCTGATGCAGAAATCCTGCAGAGAGGAGGGAAGAATAACCCCATGTTCTAACAGAGGCTGGGGGCCTCCTGGCTGGAAAGCAGCATTGCAGAGAGGAATTTGGGTGTTCAGGTTGACACCAAGCTGACCGTGAGCCAGTAACACACACCCTTGTGGCAGAGGCAGCCAGCAGCCTCCTGGGCTGCATTAGGAAGAAGACTTACCACCAGCAGCTCAATAGAGATGCATCTTCTCTTGCACCCTAGGGAGTTGGCTGTACCCCAGGGAGATGACTTCTGGGGTGCTGTGTCCAATCTCAGGTTCCCCAGTGAAGGAGTGAGATGAGTGTCCTGGAGTGAGTCCAGTGAAAGACTGCAAAGGGGGTTTTCCAAAGGTCTCTTTCAAACCTCAGTTATTCCGTGATGGATACAAAGCCAATCTGGCAAGTAAAAAACCCCCAGTTTTAACTGTACCAGTTTGATGCTGTAGTTTACCATGTGACTACATGAACAAGGAGTGAAACAGGTCAAGATGCCTGTGAAAGCTGCTTACTCTCAGCAAGGGGCCGCTGCTATCAAGAAGAGCTACTGTGTGTAGTTCCATACCACTACTACTCAAAGTGTCTGTTTATTTGGGCATGTGAGGAAGAGGAGTTTCAGGTGTTTTGTCACATGGGATTAGGTAGTTTTTGAGTCTCTTCCTGTGTTTTGGAAAGCTGAAATAGAATTGTCTTATGAAAGTTGTCTCGTAATGAGAAGAACTGAACAACCTTCCTCTAAAGGGAGATCTTAATTGACATTCCTCACTGTTACTGACAGAATTTTATTACCATTTTTGACAGCATATCGACTGTAATACTGCATCCTCTCCAGACTTGGAATTCTCTTCTGTTTTCACCCTGAGCATTACAAAGAGCACACAGTGTACGGTAAGACAATTTTAGTTTCTTCATACATGGTTGGTATTGCACTGGACTAAGAGACAATCCATTAATTATCCTTCATTTGTCATCAATCCTTGCCTTGAAACATTCATTTCTGCAGTACAGAGGTGTCAAATGAACTCTTTCTATGAAGAGAGATGAATGTAAAAGTCCAGTAATGGTGTTATGGGGTAATACAGGTAGGTGAGGAAAGGGAAGGGTAAGGAGCCTTAGCACTGGGATCTTTCTGTTCTGTTCTCTAGCCATTTTCTGAAATATAAGAAAGTCTGGTGTTAGCTTGCCTAAGTAATGCATTGAGCTTTCAAACACTACATTAGAAACAAAGGCAGGAGGGCCTAATTTTTACAGTAATATCAGTAATTTGCTTTTATATTCAATACAAATTATAAGTGCTTTCTACCAATTTATTAAAATACCATCATCAAATTTGACAAAAGAGCATTATACTCTGAAATCAGTAGTAAAAACTGAAATTTTTTCCCTCTGGAGTATTGTGAAACTTCTGGGAGTTTCATGCTTAAGTCACATCACAAAATCAAGTGTAAAGGGGTGATTTTTAGCTTACTTCTAATATATTCAGTTTAATCCTGCTGCAGCTGGTTTATTGGGTTTTTGCACAAGTATACACAGAAGAGCTGCAGGTTTCCTCTGGCATGGACACAAAGAATGTGTTTCTGTATGTTATAAACTGCTTAGGCTGATGACAAAATCTTGGATGCCTGTGTCAGGCAATGTCATTGCTGGTTTGGATGTTAGTTCATGCTGCTGCATTTACCAACGTTTTTGCAGAGTAACAGTCTGCATAAGAGTTTTTTGGTGTCAAAAAGTGAAATTTTCCCATGTACATCCTTTAAAACATAATTTTAAAATAGTAGGTGTGTACAAATACTTCGTATTTATTTGTCAATTATCACCAAATTAGGTCAATACACATTAACATTTTCAGGTTTATTAAATGGAAATATGTATATTTTACTGTGCATACAAATGAAACCCCTCCTGTTTCAAGGTATCACAGGATAATTCATATTGCCTCAGGGCAGGGTCAGGTTTGATTTGAGATCAAGCTCTGCTGCAGGTCTGGTTTAATTTTCTTAATATGGTTACATTTGAATTATTGATTAAAGAGAAATGTTTACAAAATGTTGCTCATCTTTCTGATGTTTGGGTGAAGTAAAATAGCTTCTTTTATAACCATTGTTTTCCCCCAGCACTAGGCTCTTACAAAAACTTCATTTCTGTTCTGTGCTTCTGTGGCATCATTGGCATATAAATCAAGATGTATACCTGCATTTTATGACTTCCAAGAAGAAGGGAAGTGGGGGCAGAGCAGTGTTTCTGAAATTTTGCAGCACATGCAGGTTCTAAAAAATGATCAGAATGCTGTAAAGTATTTTGCACTTCATCATTTAGGTTTATTGACACTTTGACTGAAATTTCCACAGTTTCTATGATGGATTGTGGAAGTTTAGTTGAGGGTTGACAGTTCATCCATCATATCAGGCTGCCTAACCTTGCAGTAAATGAACAGGAAAAGTCTATTATTTATGTTGAAATTTTTGAGGAGATGCTATAAGATTGCAATTTGTCCTTTGAAAATAATATTTGATGTTTTTCTTGTTTGCATGTATTTTTGTTGGCTATTCGTTTTCTGCACCAAAAGAGAAAATTGCCTACATTTCCCAAAATTCTAGGGTTTTGTACTTGTCTCTTAGGATTTTTCAGGGTTTTTATTTAAATATGAACATTTTAAAATATCTTCACTTTATTTACAAAAAATATTCCACAAAAATAGCAGTTTGGAAATCCATATGCTTATATTTCATTTCAAAGCAGCTTTTCTCAGCCATGGAAGCGTGGAAGCAGATTTGGTTGTCTTATTCCTGATGTTGCCATTAACATTGCAGTGTTACCATCAGGACTGGCTCTGTAGAATAATCTGTCTTTAGAAACCGGACAGCTGAAAAACGTAGGGACACATATTTGTGTTATTTGTTCTGGGGATCCTCTTGCAGACCAGCTCCTGGTTTGCAGTGTCCCTGGCTGTGGGGGGTGGGTGTCCATGCTCCCTCCCAGGGCACTGTGTGCATGCAGAGCAGAGTGAGGCAGACATTCCTGCACTGAAGTGTGTCAGCAGCATGGAGTGCATGGCTGCTGTTGCTGAACTTGGTTTGCAGAAGCTTTACACTGATAGGAAGTAATTCAGCAAGTAGCTAGAGAAAAGGGCTGTGGGCTCTCCTGGTTGGAGTGTGCAACGTAATGTTGAAGAGCTGAACTCTCAGCTGGCATCTCTAGAAGTAACAAGCCATATCAGGGTCTGCTGCTTCCTCCCATCAGCCTGTTTGCCTGTCTGTGCCAACAGGACAGGACGCTGGAAAAGCTGACAGGAGTCAGAGCCATAATTGCAGTTTTTTACCAACTCATTACCACATTTGCTCTGGTCATGGCTTGGAACACGCCCAGGATCCCTCAGGCAGGAGAGGCCACACTTCATGGTTCTGTGGCAAAATCATGGAATGCTTTGGCTTGGGAGGTTTCCTAAAGATTACCTGGTTCCAACCCCCTGCCATGCCCAGGGATCCCACCCCTTGGATCAGGTTGCTCAAGCACTGCACAGCCTGACCTTGAACACTCGCCAAGGATGGGGCATCCACAGCTTCTCTGGGGAACCGGTGCCAGGGCCTCACTATCTTCACAGTAAGAATTTCTCCTAATACATAATCTAAACGTCTCCTCTTTCAGTTTAAAACCATTCTCCCTTGTCCTATCACTGTCTGCCCATGTAAAAACAATGTTAAATTCCTCTAAAATCTGTCCTTAGTTTTTCCTCAGCTGACTGTTTTCTGGGTTTGGATGAATGTTGTAAGAACATGAATGCCCAGCCATCATGGTGAGCTTGTGTTAAATAGAAAAACTGTGCAGTTCACAAAACTAAGAGCATAGCATTGACACATCTGATATGTTTGTCCTTCCACGTATTTGAAACTACTGTCATACTTCTATGTGACCAAAAAACCCCCTAGCAGAGTACTAGGTCATGCTCATAAGAGATGAGCCTCATGTCTTACTGTAGGTGCATCTTGAGTGTATTGCAGATTCTCCTGTAATACATTAAGTCATAGCCTTAAAAAAATTAAGGCTCTAAACAGTTTTTTTCTTCCAGATATTCAAGAAATTAAATAGGTCTTCAAAAAAATTTAATACACATAAGAAATATAAAATGATTGAGCAAAAATAAACATTTTAAATATGACCTTTTATGTGCTGGTTAGTTAAAGCTTTTTTTCTAAGAATATATTGCTTCTGTTAATTTTTCCTTCATTCCTCGCATGCTTTGCCACAAAGAAGCATTTCCTAGCATTTATTTTATATATCATTATTTTAGCTTTCAAAGATTGAAGATTTTCAAAGCATGAAACAGTTGCATGGAATCATTATATGAAATTGTTCCAAAGTACTTTTATTGCAAGTTGACATGTTTTCGGTCCTACAAAGATAATAGCAAAAAAAAAAAATTAATTAGCCTGCAGAAGTGCATTTTCCTAATAAAGAGCTAGGGTTTGTCACTGCTGATTTTAATGAGACATCTGGCTAATATCAGTTAGTAGATGCTGCTAGAAAAATACTCAATTAATTGTATTCCAAGTTGATCACTGTGTGAGCTTTTGAGATAAAATATAATGGTGATTACCCTCAGTATAGAAATCAATTGACAAACTTTCTCTTTTGTTTGCAAGCATTTCCCCTGTGAGTCCATCAAGGTTGATCTTTCCTAGCTGAATAACAATATCCCTTGAGAGGAAAATGGCAGTATCTCTTCATTGCTCCCAGGAGATCTTGTCAAAGAGCAGGGGATGTGCATAAAAAGTGGGAGGGAGGAAGGGGGTGAAAGAAGGATAATGAGCTAGAGGACGTGACTGAGGTATTAAAGCCTTCAGGAGGAAAAAGGAAGTTGAGTTGACTAGAGAAAATTATTCTGACTAAGGAAAAAAATCTTTGCTTGTTAAAATTTTCTTAAGTGTTAGGCAGTTTCATTTCCTAATATCCGGTCTTCCACTTGAGAGCCAACAAGAAGTATTACCATATGAATCTTTGGTTCTAACCTTAGGTGAAAATTTAAATTTTTAAAGCTGGAAGTTGGAAATCTGGTTTAGGTACCACAGTTAAACCCATTGTGAATGCCTTATTTCTGAGTAAAGGAAATACTGCTCTTCCATGTTACAAAGCAGGTTTTGTCCTTCTCATCTGTTTACTTATCCTCTGCAGTGATGTCCAGATTATTCTTTAAAACACAAAATTGCTGGGTTTTAATTGCCAGGGGTTTCTTTTCCCTGTGATAAAAACACAGCAACTCTGATGCATGGATGACAAACATTCCATCTCCATGCTTGGATAAACTCCATCAAAAGCACATTATCTCCCACTTCTGTGGCCAGCTGTCTAATTGTATTTGTTGTAGCCACTCACTGTTGGAACATGATACTAGTGAAGAGCAAGAATGATAAATTACTCACTGTAGGTGATAGTGATGATGATGATAATTTTTAATTTCCTTGTTCCTAAGTGAATTGGTAAGGCTGCCTTTCTCTCATAAGGAAACGAGCAGTCTCATTTGTTTTGTCCTGTTAAAATGCTGCATGTACAGCCAGCCATTTTCTTTAGGAAAAAGACCTTAGTATTCAGATGTATTTGAATTAAAGTTTAGACTTTTCTTTGCATTCCAGCTAAAGGCTCTGAGTAGAAGAGTGTAAATAATGTGTACTAATACTCATTTATTGTGTGTTAAAGCTTTTTGTGGTTTTATTATATTTGCTACATGTTACATGAATAAATGGGGAGGAAGATAGTCTTGAAATCGTTTAGCAGGGAGGGAAGAAAAACAATTTGAAGACAAGTGGATCTTACTGGGAGGACCTGCTTGATTTACAGATCTGTGTGATGCTGTCAGAGATTTCAGTTTTGCAGAGCTCTTTCAGGGAAGACTGAACCATTGGCTCAGTTGGTCAGAGCATGGTGCTCGTAATGCCAAGGTTGAGGGATCAGTCTCATATAGGCCATGAATTCAATGATCCTTGTGTGTCCCTTGCAGCCCAGAATATTCTGTGACTCCCACTGCTTCATGTAAAGGCAGAAATTCTAATGGTTTTTATCAAGCTTTTTGCAAAACAGTGAGAGGACAAATAATTACAACTGTGTTGTGCCTTTGTATCCTTCAATACTTTTCCAGAGGCGTACAAAGAATTCTTTAGGTTGGAAAAGATCTTCAAGATCATTGAGTCCAACCTCTAACCCAGCACTTCTAAGTCCAGCACTAAACCATGTCCCCTGGTGCCACATTCACATGACTTAAATCACTCCAGGAATGGTGACTCCACTGCTTCCCTGGACAGTCTGTTCCAATACCTGACAGATTCCAATACCTGACAGACCTTTCAGTGAAGAAATTCCCTTGGTGCCACTTGAGGCCAATTTCTCAGCGCCTCTTTTCAGGGAGTTTTAAAGAGTGAGAGTGTCCCCTCTGAGTCTCCTTTTTTCCAGACTAAACACTCCCAAGCCCCTCAGTTCCTCCTCATCAGATTTGGGCTCTAGACCCTGCCCCTGCTCCATTCCTTTCTGTGAAGCCTCTCCAGTACCTCAAAGTCTTACATGTGTTGTACAGAATCACCTGGCAAGTTTTAGGAAGGCTGGGTGTGCTCTTTGTAAGGAGTCTGTAGGTATCTCTGTAGCTGGCTTGAGATCTCTGGCGTGGGGCAGACAAACTATGACGAAACAGCTCAAAAGCAGAAAGATCTCAGAACACTGACAATATAATTAAAATTTTAAGCATAGCATTGCATTTGAATGAGCATATATGAATGTACACAAAGTATGGAGGGCCATACAAAACAATCCGTTTCTTGAGAACAGCTGGTGAATTTAATACCTCCTACAGGATGTCTGTCCAGAAATAAAACTGAACTTCGTGAAAATATTATCTGATTTGGATAAATTGAGTGCCTTTCAAAGTGTTGTTACTGGCAGGGCAACACATGAATCTATCACACAAAATCTTCCATGTGAAATCAGGGAGAGGAAAAGAAGGGAGTTAATGTAGGCTGGAGTTACTGGGAGGCTTTGGCATAGGGTTGAGATGGATATTATTCCCTGGATATATGCAAATCACTGTTTCTGTTGAACAGCAGGTTTAAACATTTTCAGTTTCTTATTTTAAAAAGGTAAGCCACAGGCTATGTGTATCAAAGTGGGGTATATTTATTCAGTGCTTTTTTGCTTTTTGTACTTCCTCAGCTGTAATTGGCTTGTAGAAAGCTGTCATAGGGAATATTAGACAAATTTTGCAGGTGGTCAGTAACTACTGGGTTTGATATTAGACTGCTTATTTTCCCAAAGGTTTAAAATATGAGAGATGGGGATTACACTGTTAGTAAAAACAAATTACATAGTTGTAACCAATTTCAGAAAGAAAATCATCAAACCAAGTGTGTGTGTGGTTGGTTCTTTTAGTTGGCTCAAAAACATTTTGAAAATTATTAATGAAAGATACTCATTAGATTTCTCAATTGCAATATGAGCTCTTACAGTTAGTTTTCAAAATGTCATTCAAGCTCTTCCCTCAATGTATTTAAAAAATACAATTTCTGTTCAGCTAAACAGGGCCGGGGTTGTCTCTTGACACAACTCACCAGAATATGTGTTTCAGTTTTGTGGTGCCTCCACTGCCCAGTTTTAACTGACAGAATTTTGGGGAATGCCCAGAGCTGTTCACAGGAGCATATCTTCAGGAACTTGAGCAATATTCTTCTACTTTTGGTTTCTTTTGGCTCAGTGATTGTTCCAGTGTTCAATATTGAAAAACACCTACCCATTTTAGAAAATAACAAGAAGAAATTAATGGATCAATGCAGAGCTCTTGTTCTCTGTTATCCCTGGAGCTCTGATTGAGGCAGTCTTTGTGATGTGATACAATTATTATTACTACTCTGGATTAGCTATTCAAAGTCATTGTTTTGGGTTGTTTCAGACAGGGAAACCACTGTTACTGTAAAGAATAAAATAGTTATTTATCTAGTCATTTACAAAAGATACAAATCCTGTTTCCCTTAACACAGGGGAAGCAGCAGGGAACACTTTCTTTGCTTGTAACTGAGTTTCTTTTCAACCTGAACTTGACCCCAAAAAATAGTTCTCTGGATCCTTTTCTCATGGCAGCAGGCAGGGTGTTTCTGTCACCTCTTGTTGCCAAGTGTGTGGTTACTTGCATCCACCTTAGCTATGGTCTGTCTGCCTGGAGCTTTTGGTTTTTTGATCCAAGATGTAGCTTGACTGTCTCGTTTTCTCTGGAAGCTGGATTTTTTTTTTTCTCCACGATGTATTTTTGTTTTCACAACATTGTTTTCCTGCAGTAATCATGTCCTAGGTCTTACTTGTAAGTATGTCAGCAGTATTGAGCTGATGGTTGAAAAATATTTTATATTACTTGGTAGATCTCTGACTAATGTCCAGAAAAGATTGTGCATCCATAAAAGTAGTCTGATGGGTCAATAGAACTTTGTCAAAACCTTCTCAATCTTTACTCAAAAGACATATTAGAGACAAGGCTTTAATTCACTTGGGAATGAGATTCTCAGATTGAGTGATAGTACTTCACTAGAGGGCTGCAAGAGTCACTCTTTCCATTGTCTGATGCTCATTTTTCATAAAGGGCTCTCAGTGTCTCCATAGTTTGTTTTGTATTTTAACTCTTTAGCCATGTTGGAGTTTGGAACTTGCCAGGCTTGTCTGGAGTCTTCGTTGAAAAGCAGGTGCTTTAGCATAGTTTACTGTTTTAATGCATTGTATTCTTCATTGTGTTGGCAACATCTGTTTTGGATTTAGACTAGAGAAGGAAAATAGGAGAATGACTTATTCATATTACATATTTCATAATGATAAAACCCTATACCCTAATTTTGTAAGTATGTTTTACTTTTTTTCCATCACTATTTTGTGTGAATCTATATGAAGGGTGTGCTATAGAAATTTGTCCTTCTTAGCTTTTCAGAACAACCAGTTTCCTGGTTCTGGACTAGGAGAGAAACCCTGGTGCAGTAAGAGAGAGGTTACAATACGCTGTTTGCAGTGGGTTTTCATGGACCAGGCTTGCCATCGTTACATTGGTACATACTTTGTTTGAATGCACCTGGTGTGGCGAGAGTCACTTCCTCCCATGGCAGGGGTGGAGGAGGGAGTCCCCAGCTGAGTAACTTCAGCTCACTGTGGTTACTCAAAAGCTCTGTTTGGGTCATTTCTTCAGGCTGATGTGATAGAAAAGCACAGCTACCTTGGCACCAGGGTCTGTGTGCTTCAGCCTTTTCACAGGATAGGAGGAAGCAAATAAAGGTGAGCAAGGACAGGGTTTCACAGGTGAAACTGAAATGGATGTTGTATTGGCATCTTCCAGTTGTTTATTTGGGTTTCTGGAACTCTGACAAGCCATTTTCTGTCAAAAAAACAGTGCAGCATTGAAAGACTGAGTGACAAAATAGTGTCACTGTGCTGTTTTGCATGTGGACATTTTATATCTATTAGTATTAGGAAGAAATTCTTCCCTGTGAGGGTGGTGTGGAACCTGGCACAGGTTGCCCAGAGAAGCTGTGGCTGCCCCAGCCCTGGAAGTGTTCAAGGTGAGGTTGGATATGGGGTTGGAGCAGCCTGACTTGCTGGAAGGTGTCCCTGCCCACAGCATGGGGGTTGGAACAAGATGATCTTTTAGGCCCCTTCCAAGCCAAACTAGTCTATTATTTCTTTTCCTATTCAGACTGGAAGAAAAGTCCCACTAATGAATTAGGCACTGAAGAGAGAGGCTCTTGAGGTTAGGAGTGGGGTGGCAGGAGGGACAGAGAAGGAATCATACAGGAGAATTACAATTAGGAACTATTAACTGCTGGAATGGCCAGCAGGAAGCATTTGTGAATGTTTTTCCTTATCTGTGTGTGTGTAGTAGAGGAAGAAAATTATTCCCTGCCTGGTTGTGCTCTGTCTCTGTTCACAGGGAGCTTCTGTGGAAATTCCTGTTTAGCCACACAGTGAGTGAACAAATCACTCAGAACCCCTTTTACTGAGGGTCATGGACAGAACAAGGACTGAGTTTTGTGCTTGTGGGTTTGCACATCTGAAAGGCTGCTTTCTCATATATGGTTCTGGGTGCAGTTAAGTCATGTAGGTTGTTTTGGAAACTCATACTAAAATCTGATGTGTAATAAAATGCAGTTACAGTGGGCTGAATATTCTCAGAGCAAAGGTGTAATGGCAGCTGCTTTTTTTGGTTGTTTTTTTTTTTTTTTGCCTAGGATTTCTAGCATACTTGAAAGCATAAATATAAGCTTGTTCCTCTTGGTAAACACTTGAAAAGGGGTAGAAATTCCAGTAAATGCATCTATGAATTGCAGAATTTTTCTTGAGCGTCACTATTATTCTGTTATGGTATTTACATTTTCACCTCCTTTTTTATAGGCAATTGCTGGTTACTTTGATGTATTTTTTGAGAAGAACTGCAACTACAAGGTGAGTATTTGGGGTTACGCATTTTAAAAATATCTTTGAGAGATGCAGATTTTATTTTGCCTCGGGGTGTTTGGCAGTGAGTCTCTTGCTGTAGCAAAGACTTCATATGAATTTGTGTTTAGTAATTGATTGATGTGGTGTGATATGAAAAAGGTTGTTTTTAATCAAACTCTTGAACTCTCCTGTTGCAGGTCTTGTTTTCAACTGGTCCCCAGTGTACCAAAACACACTGGAAACAAACAGTTTTTCTCCTGGAGAAGCCAATTCCTGTAGAAGCAGGTATATTTAAATGCAGTTGGGGTGCAACAGTGGTTGTGTTACAGTGCTGTTACCATTAAATCTAGATATAAAATACTTCAAAAATGATATAAGTGTCAAAAAGAACTAGTAAATAAATCTTTCAGCTGCTGTTGAAGGAATTGTTTTGTCTCATCAAACCTGGGAAGTATCTGTATACAAAATTCTTGTTCAAAATTACACATAAATGTATGCATAAGTCTCTTATAAGTGGGCATATATCTAATACTTGTATAGCTCCATACTGGAATTTTGGTGAGAAAAGTTCTATGTCAAAGCATTTCTGATGCAGAAAAATGTAAGACCAGAACACTGCTATTGACATCCTCTTAATTTTGACATTGCTAATATTCTGAAGTATCAAATTTGTCAAGTGATTGCACAGGATTCCTTGTAGCCCTCCTGAACTGTCCTGTATTTAAATGGATTATGAATATATGCATGGGTTGTATCTGCCATGGTGGGGTTACTCTGTAAAATGAAAAACAGTTTTAAAGAACTCACGGCCATTAATGTGAGCCATTGAAGAATTTAATAGTTTTGTTTGATATACTGTACATTTTTATAAAATGGCTAAGTACTGTAATAAGTTTCACCTTGAATTTGATGCAAGTAAAAAGGTTTTTGTTGTCATCAGGGATAAGCAAAATTCAGATGATAAACTGTTCAGGTGAGGTTTTGAAGACTATAAAGTGATGCTTGTTAGTGGTTTTATTAGTTCTATTTGTGAAGTCTTGAAAGTACATTTTATATAAGTAGTCAGATATTCCTTGCTTTATAGACACAAGTGTTTCCCTGACCCTCATAGAATGGTCATGCAAGAGGATGGACATGCAACAGGTCAAGAATTATAAGTCTTAACCCCTTAGTCCTGTAGAATTTTATTTCAGACTCTCACAATCTTTTTATAATCCAAGGAAATGAAGTAGTTACATTTTGATATTGTTATTTTATTTGTGTCCATGTGGCCACTAGATACTCATCACTGCTGAACTCTCACCCAGTGATGAATCAGTTGTCTTTGAGGGCCCCTTATCTTTACAGACTAGCAGGACCAAAGGAGGAGCCTTAGAATGGGGCTCATTTCTGCTGGTCTTGATAAACTCATGGTAATACGTGGCCCTGGCCTGAACAGTTTGTAAATAGATCAGACATATTGGGGGAAGAGCATAGAAAAAGTTGTGTGGATGCTTCTGCACTCAATTGAACTGCTTTTATAGTTGTCTCTTCCAGCTACCAGACATGGCAGCATTTTCCCAGGAGCTTCTTTCCTGGAGGCACTGAGGTTTGTGATATCTGACAAATAATTTCTGTCTTTCATGCTTGGACTTTATATTCTTAAGCAATTTTTATTTGCACTTTCTTAGGTACACCTGTGGTTTGGTGCATTCATACTTGGCTTATGTTCTCCTCAGATTGTCTTTCTATACAAGGCTGACAAGGTCTCCTTGCTGCTACTCATTAAATCTCGAAGTCAGAGAGTGAATTTTTTTAAAGTGCAATGACATTTGTTAAAATATGTACATTATTTCATATTACAGAGATCATTTGACATTTTTCAACTGTGTGAAATTACTGGGAGGTGTGCCCCAGCCTGGAGTTCTGGTTGAGGTGTGGTGACTTTCTGAAGGCAACTGCAGAAACGATGTTCTCTGAAACAGTGAACACAACCAACTTGACCTTCAAGATCACTTGTGCTGTAACTCCTTCCTTCCTTTTTATTAGCTCGTATTTCTTAACATTATTCCCATAATAAATCTTGTTACAGCTATGTTTCTCTTTATTTCTGTCTGTCTCCTTCTCTTTGTAATTATTTGAGTTCCCCTTTCCCATCCTTTTGCCCATTCTGACTGCTTTTATATTTTCCATGAAATTACCAGTTAAATATAGGATTGTCTGCCTTTTGCTTCTAGTGTTAGAGAAGATTCTGAGAGAAACTCCTGATGTAATTTCCTTTTCTTTTGTAATCCCAGTCTTAATTTCTGTGGGATATTTGTTGCTCATTGATGACATAAGCCCATCAAGCAGAAGTTGTGTCCTGATATGTATATAGGAATGTATGTTAATTTATGTGATTTTTCTGGAAAAACCATTCCCTCCGACTTTGATCCTTCTCCTTCATTGTTCCAAAATTCTTTTTCCTCGAGACATGTTGCTATAAGTATAGATTTCCCTATTTTCCTCTTCTGTATTCTTTTCTTTGTCTAAATAGTAACTTGAATATTCATCTTGATAATTTGTGGTTAGCCAAATTTTTTGTTACTTCAGTCTTTCCATTTTCTCAACTAAACAAACAGTTCAAACTCATTTTGAAGTTTATTTCAGCTTGCATTTCCAGCTGTTTCTCTTGTCCCATCTCTTAATGAATTAGCACTGCTTGTTACCACTTCTCATTCAGCCTGGCATGTTGAGCTGAGCTCCCCTGTGAGTGCACTGAGCTTTTAGGGAAACCCTGTGTTTAAAAGAGCTTTCCTCAATGCAAGTTAACTGGAGGCAAGAGTAACTGTATTAGATTAAACACATTTGCATCATTTGAAGCCTTTACATCCATCCCTGTGTTAACTGGTATTTATCAGCCCTCTGTATAAATTCTTAGGTTCAAAAATACATTATGGCAATGGGAGAAACTGCAAAGAAGATGCACTTTTGACTAAACATATTCATAGAATCATTAAGGTTGGAAAAGACCTTTAGGATCATTCAGTCAAGCCATTAACCCAGTACTTCGAAGAACACCACTAAACCATGTCACTGGGTGACACATCTACAGTTCTGTGGGCAGCCTGTTCCAGTACTTTACAAGCCTTTCCATTAAGAAATTTTTCCTAATGTCCAGTCTAAACTTCTTCTGGTGCTACTTGAAGCCATTTCCTCTTGTCCTGTTGATCATTACCTGGGAGAAAACCAACTCCCACCTGGCTACAAGCTCCTTCCAGGGAGTTGTAGAGAGCCGGAAGACTGTAGAGAGCCCTGAGCCTTCTTCAGGTTGAGCCCTCCCAGCTCCCTCAGCCACTCCTCATCAGACTTGTGCTCCAGTGCCTGCCCCAGCTCAATTTTCTTCTCTGGACACACTCCACCACTTCAAAGTCTTTCTTGTAGTGCAGGACCCAAAACTGACCCCACGATTCGAGGTGGGGCCTCAGCGGTGCCCAGAACAGGGGGGACGGGCACTGCCCTGCTCCTGCTGGCCACACTATTGCTGATACAAGCCAGGATGCCATTGGTAAAGATAAACTCTTCTTTTTTCTAGTAAATATTGGGAAATAAACAGAAATAATGCAATTTGAGTCTTAAAATAATCGGACCGGTGTTACCATGGTGGCATTTGCTTGTAGCTTTCTAAAAGGTTGTGAAAGAAGAATTTGCTAGTGGAAAACACAATTAAAGTATCTTTCAGACAGGGCAGTGGCTGTTTTTCCCCAGTGAAGAAAAATGGTTCCCTCAGATTTTTAGTTCCGAATAAAATAGTAAGGCTGACTAAAAGTCCCTTATCAGATGCTTTATAGCTTTTGGGGCAATGCCTGGAGTGGCTACAAAGCACTGATTGTATTTTTGTTTTTCTCTGTAAAAGAGGTTGAGCTTATAGATATCCAAACCTGCTGGGTATTTAACTGGAAAATGCTCCTTTATGCCATAGCAAAATTGTTTTGTTCTGCAGTGTGAACTAGCTAATTTTCTCAGCTGTTTGATGCCGGCCTATTTGCTGTAAAAATAGATCTATTTTCTCAGCCATAGAAAGGACTGAATGTTTTGATCTATTCCAACGATAGCAGAATCAAGCAGTTGCAAGGCAGAGGATGGGTCTTGGAGCTCATCCTGCCTCCTCTGCTGGTCCTGCTGCAGCCTGCACTCCACTTAGGATGTTTGTACATCTCTGGGATGAAGTGGGAGAGGTGAATTCTGGGTCCAAAGGTCTGGACAGTGAGGCAGTAAAATCTACACCTGGTTAATACTGATTATTTGCCACTGAGTTTCAGCTTGATACATGTGTTAGATAGCTTTGTATATAATGGATATATGCAAATGGATATATTTAATGGCTAATTTCAGTTCATTTCATTTAGATTTAATGTGTGAGTGGGGGATAGCCTCCTACTACTCGTGTTCTAAAAAACCAGTTTTCTTCCTCATGGACTGTGACAAGGGACTTGAAACAGATTTTCAGTCAAGTAAAACAGAATAGCATCAGCACGTTGGATATGCTTTAACTGTTTAGCAAGCAATTAAAATTAAAGAAACTGGAGAAAGAAGCAATATATCCTGGGTTTTCTCAGACAAAACAGTGATGTATTGTAGACTCCCTACAGAGTACGAGCCTTCTCATAGAGCCTTTTTAACAGCTTGAACATGTCTTTATTTTAAAGACTGAAATTGAGATGCCAAAGCAGTATCTTTTTCTCCTTAATGGTCCAAAAATAAGTCTCTTCCTTTTGTTGTTTGTTGAAATATTCCTGATAAGCAAACAAAAAATTATGTCATTCTCATTTGGTTGTCTCAAGAATTTACTGAATTCAATCTCTCATTGAATTTCAATTTCAATGAATCAAATGCTTACAAAAATTATTTTAAAGAATCCTCTCAGTAATAATGCATTAAAACTCAGCCCTGTATGCAGACAAATTCTATTAGCAATAAAACAGCCTATTGTCTGCGTTGTGTGTTCTTATATTGCCTTGCAGTGAAAATAAAACCTTGATTTGTTTTTCTATGGTATTAAAGGGGCTAGCACAGCAAAGCTGGAGCAGAACTCACATGACTAAGCTGCTGTAAAATCCTTGATTATCTTTAGCTCCCCAGTCTCTGTAATTAGAAAGCTGTTTGTAAATTTACAAACTGAAAGAATGTTGATTTGTCTACTTAGACAGCACTATTAAAAGTAGGAAAACAACACTGGCATGATTAATCTGTATGAATGTTTTGATCCTATACTGAAATACTTCAATATTGTGCATCCCAACTGGATAATTTGGCTCCTAATTGAGATTTTAGTGTCTGTTTGCCTGTCTACAGCTGCAACATGGTGTCTATAGTAATCTGTCTCTTGTTTATTTACAAGTGGCACCTCCAAAAATTATGCTGGCTTTAAAAATCTGGTGAATGTTAAAACCTGAATTTTGAGATCACAGTAAGTCTGGCAAGTCATGCATTGTATTTATTAAAATCTCCACTTTAAAATGATCCTGCTGACTTTTCAGAAACATTTCTAGGTGTGTATTTCAGGGCACTAAATTGAGAGAATCTCTTCTCCTGTCTCATTGAAAGATAATAGAAATCCTGTATTTAGACAGGAAAACTTGGATGGACTGATGACACAGATGTACCATTCTGGGAATATGGGTCTGTCGCGGTTTCAGTTCAGGGCAGAAACACTCATTTACTTGGGAAAGGAGACTTCTCTCTTCAGTCTATGGAGATTTCTCCACAATAAACAGTTTTCTCGATCTGTTGATGTCACAATGAATCAACTGCCTGGGAGAATGGAAATCTGATCACTATGTAAAAAAATCCCTTCCTCTGCTAACAGTCTTCCCACAACCATTATTGAGGACCATATCAACTTATGGGGCATACTTTAAGGATTATAACAGTTCAAACAAAAGCTCTCTTCATCTTTGAAAACAGAGGTCTTTCTTCTTCTTCTTCCCTGGGGGGCAGCCATCTAGACTCCTCTGTAGTCAAAACTATGGGATCACAGCCACTTCAACATCTGCTTACTTTAGCATGAATAACTCTGCTCAAATATAGAGTTAGAACATTCATTCACCCCATAAGACATCTTTATGTGTTAAAGGGAAACAAGAGTCTCTTCTCCATAGCTTAAAAAAAGAAATTTCAGTCCACTACTCTCCTCCTTGCCTTATCTGGGACCTGACTCTTCCCTTTGTCTGACCTCAGTGTTTTCATGCTGTTTCTGTGCGTATCTTCATCTTTTCTTCTCACTCAGGGGGGAGAAGAAAGTATCTGCAAGTCTCATTCTGGGCTGTGAAAGAGTTAATACCTTGCCTGGGCAGCGGCTGGAGCAGTTGGGGTGGAATATTTCAGGCCACACGGGAGGCTGGGCTAAGATAGCAGGGCCCAGTGAGAAACGGTGGTGGCTGCTCTGGCTGCATGACTGTTTTCTGGCAGCTGAAAACAGCTGAAAACAGAGCCAGACCTACGGGCAGTGTGGAGGGGGCTCGGGCTGGTGTTACCTGTACTGGAGCCGGACAGGAAAGAGAACTTTCCCAGGGTTTGTTTGTTTTAAAATGTAAATCTCAAAGGGACGTGTTCATCTCTCTCACTGGTTTAACCAGTTGTCAGTTCTCAAAACCAATAACTGATGGGTTTTTGTCAGACACAGAGGAAAACTAGCTGCTCCTCTCAGAAAAAATCACTTCCATAGGTTGTCTTTAGTGCCAAACCAGCACAGGTTCAAACAGCAGCAACAATCTGGTTTTCTCAGAATTTTGTCACACTGCTGAGAGAAGGCCTGGGCCAAGGCTGTACAGTTTAGAATCTCCGCTGCAAAAAGTGGTGAATTAAGCCAGTTCTAGGTGAGTGAGTTTGGCCACTCTAGCTCTACATTGTGGAGGACCTGGCCTTCATCATTTCCTGTGGCAACTCTGTGGTGCCTGAGCTATCTGGGAGTCTCTGTCACCCACAGTGCACACACGATACCTTAGGCAGCCACACAAGCCTGTCTTGCCTTGCTCAGCTGGCAGTGCAGACTTCTTTGCAGCAGCCTCATTCCTGGGTTGTCTTGAGCAGTTGAAATGTGTCAATTTGGTAGAAAAACTCCTCAGAGAATATACTCAGAGCATGCATGGAGAAGACAGAACCTCAGGATAGTTTCAGCAGAGGTTGGACAGTGATGCAACTGAAAGGTGTTAGAAAATAGTTGATAAAAGTAGCCAATCCAGAAGAAGGGTATCACAGGTCAGATACCAAAAGGCAGTGGCTTGTGCTCAGAACAGAAACTGCTTCTTGGATCACACTGGGTTGGAGATTCAGTAGAAGTGGCCACAGAGGAAAGTAGTACTCTGTGCACAGCTGCAGGTGCCTGCAGTTTAAGAGGATGAATGGGAAGATTAAGGCTAAGTTCCTGAGTTTAAGGGAAATGCTCTTCGTCCCACTGCAAACTGTTTCAGTGTTTCCTTGTTTTCCATTGTCAGAAGATAGGTGGTATATGGGAAACTACTTTCTACCCAGGGTAATGCTTTTGAGACTTGCTCTTTTTTCTGTTGCATACTAGAACTCAGTGTTGTGTTAGATAGTGGGTCCAGTTACTTAAACTAGATCGTGTTTGAATTGTCAGCTTCCAGCAAGGACAACCTTGTTGTGCAGAGTGGTTTCAAATTGTGCTGGTTTGTGACTGGGAAGGCACAAACCCACTTAGTAGTTCTTTAGAAGGTAGGGGATTTGTAAAGGTACTTTTCACCAACAGTTCAGTATTTTAAGTGTGTTTAGCCCAAAGCCCACTGTGCTTTTCTACCAGCACTGAAACAATTCGAGTGAGCTCTTCCATAAGATTCTTAAATTTTAATGGTGTTCAGAATAAATAATGGTTTGAATACTGTGTTCTTACTTGTCCCACTGTGGGATAAGTAAGAACACAGTGGAATGTCCCACTTCATAAACTATTTCAGGGGAAGAAATGAAGGAAACCTGAAAGACCTTGATTGCTGGCTGCCTTTGGTAATTCTTTGAACCTTTTTTGGGATCAAAGAGGGAAGAGACACCAAATCATATTGAAAGGCAAGGTAGTTCCTCACATTACAAGCTCATTGCCATAGGTCATTCCAAGCTTTAAGTGGCTGTTACAGATATGCATGTGAGGGACTGTGTAGAATCTTTGGTTTTGATCAAATCCTTTATAGACTGAAAAAATCATGATTTGTTGGGCCTGAACACTCTTGATGATAGAGGATCTCTGCACTGAGAGATTCCTTGGCTCACAGACTGCAGGCTGGCCCCGTGTGTCATTGTATTGCACAGACATAAGTGACAGATGCAATTGCTTACAGTTTTACTGGTGGTAAAAGTCAGAACCAAATAAACTGGTTCAAGTGTCCAGAGCACAGGTACTGCAAAGCCTGCAATCAGACATGCTTTATGTGACAGGGACGCAGTATGGACATAGGCAAGTCTTTTTTCCTGTATTAGCCAAGCTTACACAGCACTTCTGAATTCTGCTTTTTCCATTTGGGGGAAAATTTCAAGCCTCCCCAGGGTATAATGAAAATGCAGGGAGGGGATGGTAATGGATTCAGTTTTGTCCTAATCAAACTGCAGTGGCACTGTGTGGTTTGCTTGCATTCAGCTGAGCGTGATAAGGGCAAGGTGATGCAGCTGAGTCCAGAGACAGCTTCCTCCAGGCAGCTCCTAGGACAGAGAATGGGGGTAAACATCCGTCATTTTCTATCTACATGACATTGATTAATTGTTAAGAACTGCCTTTTGGTTACTGCTGTGGTTTGCTTCAGCCCTCAGAAAAGGCTGCTCAGAAAAGCACATTTAATGTGGTTACAGCATAAGGAATAGCTGGGAAAAAATGAATGGAACGCTTTGTTTCATTAACTGTCTGTACAAACCAAATCTGAGGGTTCTGTTCTATGAAGTCAGCTATTTATGAAATGATATTTAAGTTTTTGCTTCATTTGTTGTATTGTTTTGTATTAATGTTTTAAATGGGAAGATTGAAGTATGGATTAATTGAAATAATGGAATTTTTCTCAGATGCTCTTTAATCTTACTGAATTGTTATCACAATGGATGTTAAAATAAATCGAATAGGTCATTTTGTAGCAGTTTTGAAAATCTGTGTGTTCAAATCAGGTTAAATTCGCTAGCTGGAGTGAGACTATAATGCCCTTTTTTCTTTATCTTGTGCTTATGTCTGGCAAACCTGTCTCTGTTTGAATAATCTGTGAAACCATTTTCCCAATTCTCTGCAAATTGCATTGTGCTACGTCTTTTGATTCCTAATAACAAAGCTGCACAGGAGTTATAGTGGAATCTCCAGCTAACTGTGACATCATGAAAAAAACCCCAGAATGATATTTTTTTTTCTTCTGACCATGGTACTACAGCCATTCTTGCTGATAAGCCTTTTTTGATATTTGTGCTGCAACCTTTAACAAAATGTCCTGCATTTATAATTTATAATTTGGAGTTTCTGTCAGTTTACTGTTTGTGGATGCAACTGAGAATTGTGCCGAATGGAGACTTCCAAAATGCTTCCTGAATTTGAAACCAGCTTAGTTTTGAAGTTGCTATTTGTTTTCATTTTTGCAATAAGAAAGCTTTTTAAGATGATATTAACAATGGCTTTTAAAATCACAGTGAGTAATGAGCAGCTGGAAAACAGTTTGGATCCAGTAAGATAAAAAAGTAGCAGCAGTGGGTGTGGCTGGTGTGAACAATGAAGAATGGGGCAAGGGAGGCCTGATGGAAGAGTAGCAGGGAACTTCCTGCTCTGGATTTGGATCACAGCTTGCTGTAATGTGTTCAGCAGAATCATCTGTGAGGATGTAGCTCTTCGGGTTTAAAATGGTGGGATGAGGTGGCTCAGCAGTGGAATTCCTAAATGTACATATTTACAAATGTGTGTGTTTATATTTTGTGGGTTGTATATTCCTAATTTACAAATACTCCTTAAATGAAAGGTCTTAGCAAGGACTGAAAAGAAATTGAGATTAGGTTTTTTCCATCTGTGTAAAAGCATTTGTTCTGGGTATAACTGAAGGACATGCCTATCAACTGTTACGACATTGACACTTTGTAAGACAAAACCTACATTTAATAATGTGTATACTTGAAATGCCACAAAGATTTCTCTGGTAGTTTCCTGCCAAATAAAAAAAACACCTGGGCAGAACTTAAATGGAATGCCATGCAAATACAGAGCACATGACCCATACAGCAGGAAGGGAATAGGCTTTTTGGCTACGTGGTTTTAGTCCAAGATGGTGAATGTATCCAAGGGATACAGTGGTTTTCCCCAGCCACATGTGAAACATTTGGCATATCAGTAATTTGGGTGAACCTCTGAGAAGTGAAGCATCAGCCACAACTCAGCACCTCTCCAGGTTTAACTGCAGTTAGTTTGACCTAGGTTCCTTGTCAAGAGCTTTGAAAACTTAATTAATTTGGAACAGTTTCTCATGCAACATGGATGCAATGCATCTTTGCTGTTACTGTGAGTGATTCAATACTGTAACCAGAGCAATTCCCTTCTTATTTTTTCAGGAGAGGCCCTGAGAGGAAAGATCACAGTCCGCAAAAACAGAAAAGATCCGCGGTCCCTCTTCATCACCCTCTCAGTGAAGGACACACAGCTGACCTACAGCCTTCAGTGAAACTGTCCATATCTGGGAGGGGTTCAATTCCAATGCTGCATTTGACTGCTGATAACTGTTCTGAAATACCAGAAATGCTAAACTCTTGGGTTTGTGTGTATGTGCACACACGAGAATATGGGAACTGAGATTTACAACAAAATCAAATTCTGCTGCTTCACGTGGTGTAAGGAAAGCAAGAAAGATGGGTTTGGGTTACCTGAGACTGCTAGGTGAGAAAAAATGAGCCTAAAATCTTGCTGTAAGGAAGAATAAATATGATCTGTCAATAATGTTTTATTCTTCCACTGGCAAAATGCTTGTATAATATTTTTTTGGTGAAAGAAGCAGCTAAATCATATGTCAAGTGCACTTCAACAGTAGCTGGAAAATCCCAATGGGAATAATTTTGGAATTCCAACTGCAAGATTGCAGCAACAAAGATGGTATTTTTACGACATTTCTGCAGTTTAAAAGTTGTACACATTTCAGTTACTTTTGTCTAAATAAATAAACCTAGTGTGATACATAATGCAGTTGCTGATTGCCTTGTGTTCTGTGTAATTGGAATTCTGTCTGTCCTGTGATGGCTTATTTATTTGTGCCTACAGTTTTTTTCTCTACTAACCTGTTGAGGCATAGGTGGGTGGAGTTGTGTATCTTAGCAGCTTTGGGAAATACACAACAAACAAAAAGCAGTTGCTGGAAGGGTGGGTTTGGTTTGGCTTCTTACAGAAACACTGGACACTCAAGGGTTGACTGTTCAAGGAGGGGGGGTGTGTATGTAGGTATTCATTTTAATTCCCTTTAGGCTCCTTAAGTGTCCTCATTAACATATGGATGTTCAGGAGCTCAGCTCAGATACACGAATGCTCAAGTACTGATTTTAGATCCCTCAGTTTATGCAAGTGAGACTGCACACAGTTCTTAAATTCCATCTATTTTCAGGATAGGCTTTACTATTAAAAAACTTCATAAAAAATGAGACAATTGCACACACAGAAAGAATGAAATATGCAAGTTTTATTTCCTAGTAGTATCTGAGAAGTGGGAATGTGCTACACTTATAAGCATGGGTGAGTGTGTGCTGGTAACACTGGTCTAGCTTGGTGACAGATCCATTTTGGTCTTGTTCAGGGCCCTTCTAATTTGAATTTTTTTATACTTCTGCAGATTCTTTGTTTGTATAAACGTTGCTGTAGAAGGCAAAAAGAGAAAAAAAAAGAATGCAAAGGGAAAGCAGTGCAAATCCCTGCACTGGTAGAGAGTTGATGTAGGCTTGGGTTGCAGGGCTAAAAGTTAAAAGAAGCTTGAAAATGTGTAAATGCTATTTTAAAATAAATAAATAAACCCCCAAAAAACCAACTCTGCTGAGAACAGAGGATTTGGTATCATCTAGCCAGAAGGAGAATGTTCTGGAAAGACTTTCATTAAAGTAAAGCCTGAGGTGGGTCATTTAATAAAGGCACTGGATTTTCAAAGAACTTCAAATACACAAGTGGACATGGATGTAATGGTGACTGTCTCACAGCTGTCTGTGGAAATAACCCATCAGTTATAGGGGGCTTTTTCAGTCTAGCAGTTGAATAATATGGGATTAATCTGACTGCACAATCAGTTATTTACATTTCCTAATTGTAACTCTTAAGAATTAAATATTGTAGGAAACAGGATCAATAAACACTCACTTAAAGGGATTCTAATGTTTGAATCTGAGGCAGAAAAGTAGAAAGCAACTATTTGAAGTTGAAATGCCCTTGAATTTGTCCCGTGACAGATAATAATCCTTCATACAAACGTGATCCTTTATTCTACAGCACATGGTCAATGTGGCCAAAGATGCAAATAATCTGTAGCTGAATTAAAAATTAATAAATAAATAAAATAGTGTGGAAATGGCTGGTGTTCTGCATAGTTCATGGAAACATTTTCTCCAGGTGGTAGAAACAACTTGTTCATCAGTTATTGGTGTATCAGATTTTTAAAGTATTTTTTAACAATTGGGGTAGCCACAATTTCAGGCCTAAATTTATGACTTTACTGTGTGCTCCTGTATTGAGAACAGAAAGAGAGAAGAAAAAGTAAGTTGTAGAGAGCCTGAATTTCACTTGTCATCTGATAGCATTTGTCTGTTACACCAGCTCATCTAAATTTACCTCACAGGATTTATTTATTTTGCAACAATATTGTATGTGACAATTTTTTTTTTTCTTTTCCCCAACTAAGCAGTATCAAAATTATATATCCTATGGGTTAGATGTCTGTAACTTTGAAATTCAAATGAGGCATTTAGTTACCTGCCTCTCTTGAAGGTCTGTTTTCTCCTGTTCTTCCCTCTCCTTGCCTGGTGCTGCTGTGGGCAGATGCAGTTTTTGATGCAGAAGCAAACCCCACTAGTGGCTGCTGCTCTTCCCTGCTCATTCCTCACATCATGATTCTCATCTGACATGATCCACAGAGCTGTTTACTGCTGGCTCGTTTCCAGAGCATCTCTTGTTTCTGGCCTTTGGGTTTTTCCTGCTCTGATGTTTTCCATTGGTTTTCATTTTGTTTGAACTTCTAACGTGCCCTGACAGCATTCCCTTTTTTCTGATGACCAGATCTGTCCTGTCTTGTGCTGCTCCTCTTCTCCCTAATCCTTTCATTTGGAATGTTGAATGTGCAGCTATTCTTGGGAGATGCAACAACCCTTGTACAAATCTAATCTTTGCCTCAGCAATCAGCACTGCTCAGGGCGTGCTTGATTTGCAGGCACAGCAGAAAGAGGATGCAGATGCAATTAGACAGATACAGAGAAAGGGTTGTCACAGGCCTTGAAATGTATGAATAAGTTGTTCTTGCTAATGGAGAACTGCCAAGGCACATTAAAAAAATCTGATTGGGTCTATGATGCATATCTAGGAGGATATAAAGAAAAAATAAATACAATTGGTAATTTCAGGTCAGTTGTCAGATGCGTGAAGAAATACAAGATGAAATTACAATACCTTCCTTGATGTGTAATTTCATGCATAAACAAAGCCTTTTCTTTGACATAAGAAAATTTAGGACCCTTAATTCACTTTAGCAATTCATTTTGTGAAACTTGCACTCAGCAAAGGGCAAATGAATACATGGGGGTAAAGGCATGTCTGTTTTCCAAGAGAATAAAATTGGCCTGACCCAAATTGCAGGTGGCAACTACAAATTTAATGGGAAAGCATCTTCATTTGCAAAACCAGGGAACCTTCATGGTAGGTGTTAGCAGTGTCATGTGAGTTTGTATATGGGAGTATTTTTGGGGGGTAATGGGGTTTTGGGGTTTTTTTTGAAACTATGTTTTTGCCATGCTTAATAATGACATCCAGCACTTCTGAAGAATATTGCATGGACAGAGGTTTTTAATGTTTAATCCCATAGTTAACCTTTTTCTCAAGGAGTGTTCTTTATCAGCAGTTATCAATGTCTATTCATGCTGAAGCAATTTGCAGTATACTTAGCCCAAAGTTAGAGGAGTTAAGATTGACCAGTGATTCATAGAAGTCATTTTAATATTCAGATAAAACCTGAAGGATGGCCTGCCTTCTACTTGCAAATCTGTGCCCAAAGTCTGTGCACTTGAAGATAAATAACCCACCTGAAATGCTATGGATGCTCACAACTCAACTTGTTATTTAGATGTTAACGATATGTTGGTTTTTGTTTTTTTTTAATCTTGTCTTCTGCAGTGCTTTTAGATGTTTAGCTAAGATGTAAAATTATCTTGCTGCTTCTGCCCATCAGAGAGCAGCTAAGCACGACTGACAAACTTAAAGCTTCTGGTCCTTGGTTACTGAATGACTCTTCAGTGAGCACCATGCTGGGGTCTCTTAACAGGATTTTTGTGTGTACACCTCAGTTTGACCTTCTAAATTCTGTCCTGTGGGGTGTGCTGTAATGAGACAGATCCAGCTTCTGTGATCCAGAGAAAAGCAAAGCCTCAATTTCAAATAAAGCTCTACAGAGGATTCAGAGAGCTGCTTTGGGAGATATAGCTTCTAACTAAAAATGTAGGCTGCTAGCGAGGTTTGAAGAGTTTTATTTCAAGGATGTTTCTCTGCTCTCTGTTTAATAGTGCCTGAAGTTCCCAGCAGTAATGACATTTAGCATTTTCTGTCCCTGGTTTAAATTATCTGAAGGAAAAATTGCAGAAGTGTGTCTTCCCTGACGTTTGTGGAATGACACAGCCTGGCTATGGCTGGCTGGAAGAAGTAGGAGGGGGAGTTGGAAGATCAAGGGTTGAAAGTAAAGGCTTGTGTGAAGACTAAAGTGATGATTTTATTTTTAGGAACCAGGTTTAGAGGTACGTTTGCTACTGCTTTTACTGCATGGATTAACTGCATAGTAGCAGCATTTAGGAGTTTTCAAAGGCAATCAAAAATAAACTCGTGGCCATATATCTGAATACACAAACTTAGAAAGGAATGGCAAAGACATTTTATATTGTTTTGTTTATCCAGGCATTGACAGATGTTAAAGCTGGTGAAGTAGTGACATCTAATTAAAAGACAAATACCTTATTACATGGAAAAGGAAATTAGAGGGAAAATCTGGCTTTTAATGTCATGAGCACTGCAAATTTGCAGGACTTCTGTGTAAATAGGTGTAGAAAACATCCAGTTTGAATTGCTTTTATATAACTGGACAGAAACCTGAAGATGATTCCATTTTCCCAGTTTAGTAACAGTTTAAACACATACTGTTTGATATAATTTTTGACCTTACATTAAATTCTTAGGTCAACAATTAACTTCACAGGGAAACGTGGTGTTGGTAAATACCAATTTAATGGTTTTGTTGAGCAGCAAAGAAAAGGAGAAGCCTTCCTGCTGGTGAGGTACCATGCACACAGGGATTATTAAATAGGATATTTTAAAAGTTCGTGCTTTTTCAGCACCTGAATGTAATGTGTAAATGTCTGTTCCCTGGTGCCCACCAACTGGCTCAGAATTTTTATCTGCTTTGCTAATTCCCATATATCAAAAAAGAAACAAACTTCATTTCTATTGCTTTCTGAATGGCAAAGGTGTTACTGGGTTTCTTTGAATTACTGATGCCTCCAGGTTCCAGCATTCTCTGAACTCCTCCAGGGTAAATGAAAAGGCCTCACTCATCCCATTGAAAAACTCATGAAACAATCAATTTCTGGATTTATAACATTTCTACTGCTGTTCCTCTAACAATTAACCAAAGTAAAATAAAAGACTCTTAATGACAGCGATAACAAATTAAAGAGGAATAAAGCTTACTCAACATGTTAATTCTATTTTCCACTTGGGTACTACTCAAAACATCAGTGCAAACAAAGTAAGAGCAAATATGTCCCCTGGAAAGCAAACTGGCTGAAGTTAGCCTTTCACAAGTAAGAACTACAACCCAAATAAAATTACTCTCCTTGGATTCAACTGGCAGATGCTAAAATAATCCCCCTTCACATGGTGATTTGAGAGGCTTCTCAAATTATTTTGTTTTCTTCCAAGGAAAAACAGGTGAAACAGAGGATACCCATACTTTCAGGGGTTTTTTTCTTACCTTTCTGGCATCTTGATACACAATCCCTTCCTATACAAAAGAAGGGATGGAATTTTCCAGCGTGACTTGCATTAACTGAGAGAGATCACATCTGCACCCCAGAGTAATGTGCAGTGAGGAACAAGGTGTGGGTGATTCAAGTACTTAGAGGATGCCCACATCTGGGAAATTACCACTGGTGAAAACCCTTCTCATGGACATAATGCCAGTGCTGCTGGAATATCATCTGTGCCAGGTGTGCTCCTCTTGGGATCACTGCACCTGGCTTAATTTGCTTACCACTTGAGCAGGTGATATTCATAGACCAGGATTATAAATAAATAAATAGATAAATATCTGTAAAATTGACATCAATCATCCAGTGTTGTCCAAACAAATTAATACTGGCTTCACTCTTTAGAACCATCACTCTCTTTTTGCAGTACTCTTCATTATAAAGTCAATCTTGCTAAGAATTTTAGCTTTTGCTTCTATGTCCCTAAGTGTTGCAGACTGCATGGATGAAAGAAAGAGGTCTTTTCCAGGAGGAAAAGTGAGCTGGTAGGAGGCACACCAGAAGACCAAAGGTCCTGGGGGGCACAAGGAGCTCCATTGAAGGAGTGTTGATCCACTTTGGGTAATGATGGTTTAGGCAATTAGGCCTGAAATACAAGTAGGATTCAGTAAGTAGAATTGAATTTTGATTTAACCTTCTGATGGGTTATGCAAAGAGAGGAGCATTGAAAGGAGGGAATTTCTTAATAATATTGACTCCTGTCACAGCACTGGACATTCTTGGAACAAAGGCTACTCAACTGGAAAATTGGATATGAGGAGGAGGAGGACTTCTCTGTGACTCAGATGTTAAACTGTGCTGTACTGCTTGCTTGGGAATTAATACAAAGCCTTGCACTGAGGAGAAAAAGCAGTACAGAGTTAAATTTCTTGCCTCATCCTAATACATGCACTGATGTCAATTTTGGGAGCATTGTGCCTTTTGAACAGTCACAGCCCTTGTGTTTGTGGAGACCCCAAAATGGATTTGGCTTAGAGAATAACAGATGTTATGTGGTATCCCCAGAGGTAGAAATAATGCTGCTACCATTGGTTTGCATTGCTTTGACCTCCTTTAGGGTGACAATGACCAGGGCTGAGCAGCCTAGTGGGGATGGGTATCCCCATGCTGTTCTCACCTGGAACAAACCAACATCCTTTGCAAATGACAGCAAACCACAGCAGGGAACACGCTGCCAGCTGAGGAAAATGGAAGAAGCAGGGGTTTGGTTAACCAAGGTCATTTAATGTTGTCAAAAACAGAGAATATTGAGATTAAAATGACAAGCTGCTTCTTTAATTATCAAACTATTCAGCTCTGATCAAAATTTTCTGCAGTGACTAGGGATTTTAATTTTTTTTTATTGCTCTGATGAAACTGGTATTTTTACAAGTTTGCCTCTCTGAATGCAAGCTTCTCAAAAACCTGAAGGCAACCTCCTTTGTAGTGCCTTAAATGAAAGCTAATTTAAGATTGTTTCCTCTAAAACAGACTTCCTGAACGTCATTTCTTCAGAACAGGCTGATCTATGTTTTAATATTTAAAAGGTATCATGCTTTTTCTCATGTTCCTATGTTAAAAAAGCCCCACAAGCAGATGATGTGGTGTGAGGGTGGGAGTAAATACCCCATCTTTCATGGCTTTCAGATCACCTTTTAATTCATTGTTTTGGTCAATTAAAGTTAAAACCTAAACGCAACATCTGGCTAAGGAATACACCATGGACTTAGGGTTGTGGCTGAGCCCATCCCTTAATGGAATTCTGTGGTTTTCACACTGAACTGTTTTTCTGAATCAGATGTTTCATGCCTGATTTATTCATCCATGTGACAGTTAATTACTTTTGAAGTAATTGAGACATTATTGAAGGAAGTGGGTAAGAGAGCTGTCAGCAGGAAAACCTCCACAAAATCAATATTATAACATCATCTGGCACAGGCTGCCCAGAAAAGTTTAGGATGCCCCGTCCCTAGAAGTGTCCAAGGCCAGGTTGGATGGGGCTTGGAGCATCCTGGGATAGTGGAAGGTGTGCCTGGCAGAGGGGTAGGAACAAGATCAACTTTAGGGTCCCTTTCACACCAAACAATCCCATGATTCTCTGATCCTGTAGTCTGCTCTTGCCATCTGAAAACTTTGCTTGAGACAGTAGAGTAAGCAAGAAATGGCTGTGCTGTTATCCCAGCCCCACCATTTCTCTGCTCACATGGATTTCTTCCTAGCAACAAATTGTCATGACATAGTTGAGAAAATACTTTCAAACAACTTAGACGGGAGTTTATTAGGTTTTTGACAAAGTGCTACTCTTTGATATGCCTGCCAGAACATGCTTGCTTTTCTTGAGTTCTGTCATTTGCTCCTCTGGGACCCCTCTGTGCTTGAATGTTTTTAATAAATTCCTGTGTTTGTACCTCATGTTAGAGCACTGAGAGCAAAATGAAGCCATTCCCATTAGTCAGAATGCCCAGCTAATATATTACCAACAAACCTTGTTTTCAGTAGGTCATTGCCAATCAATTTGCTCTCCAGCATGTTCTGATGTTGCTGGCTGTATTTTTAAAACACTGAAGTGTACTGATCCTTTGGAAGTGGACAAACACATATTTTCAAATCTTCTTCTCCATCTGCATTCATTGTTTGATATGTGCAGCTGTTGTTATTTGGGGAGGAGGGGAAGTGGTCAAGCATCAAACTTTTATTTGTTTGATGTGTGGTATGCACTAAGCAACACTTCACCAGTCTCTTTGGAAAGGTGGTGTGGTGGAAAACCAGAGGGGCTCAGGCACTGGGTAGATTTATCATGTACTTTTTTGCATAAAATACTTTAAATACAGTCTCTTTCCAGAGTGCCTCACCTCTACCTGTCTTCCATAAGGAATAAAAACTTAGATGGGGTTAGCCAAGTGTAATTTACCATTTCTCTAGAGATGAAGCTGAATTAAGGAGAGAAATGCATAATCCTAGCTGGTAACAAGAGTGTGGGTGACAGGAAAAGCTAATAAAAGGCAATAAAATACTACCTGCAATTTGGTAAAGTGATTACCTCAACCTAGAGCAGCATGTGGTTTAAGAAAACATCACCAGATCCTATCACATTTTCCTTTGCTTCACAGAAGCCTCTGCAGGTCATATTTCTCTTTCCTCCTCTCTCCCTGCAGCCTGTTGCAGCTCACACTGTGAAGCTATTTTTCGTGCTCAGTAGCATGGAAATAGAAGGCAGAGAGATGAGCTGTTACCTGGAGGATTTTTGAAGGGGGTTATGCATGGATCTGATGAAGGGCCAGGGGAGAGATGGTGCAGGTGACATTCCATCTTTCTGCAGTACATTCCAGGGACTATGGGTCGCTCTAGCTTGCTTTCCTCTGATTGTGTGGGATTTGAGACAAATAAGCCACAGGGGTTAATACCACACTGCCATGGGTGTAATACCATTCTGGCTCCAAATACAAGCTTTCTATGTTTGAATGTTTGGTGATAATCACACCAAAAGTAAACACTGAGTATGCACACGCCCTTCTGTTCTGCCTGGGACTGTCCAAGGGGAAGCCATATGTTCAAGTCCTCCTGCCTGTTGTATCTAGGTCTGAGTTGTGAAGCAGGTTGTGGTGGCCCTGCTAGCCTAAAAAAAAATAATTAGAGATTCTGGATCAGCCCTGTTTGAACCCTGCTGACTCTGTCAGCTGATATCAGGAGCTGCTGGTAGCTTTTAGATCATCTCTGCAGAAGCAACAGTTCTGTTTTGCAGACCTTATTACTGCTTGTCCTTGGAGTGTACATTCATTTCCAGTCTGATTCTGGCTTTTTTTGTTTCTTTCCCTGTATCTTACACAAATTGTGATTGTCTCAAAGTTGAAGGGTGTGTTTGTATGCTCCTTCACTTTCTTGGGGGTTCTTTGCTTTTCCCCAGGATCAGTGCTGTGTGGTACCTGGAATTTTCCCCTCTGCTGGCTGCAGACCAAGCTGACTTGTGTCCTCTGTGCCTGAAGAGTAACCACTAATAATTGTCAATCCCAGCAGAAAGCTGGAGAAAGGAACATATGGCCAAGTTCTGTGAAATTCTCCAGGCTAAAATCTCCAGACATCAAAATCAATTTAATTTGTCTATCTAAATGTTATTGCTCAAAGTTGAGTAATGATGTGTTGCTTGAAGATGAGCAAATTGGGTAGACAGAGGCAGGAGCCATCCTCTAGATCTAAGATATGTCTGTGTTGTCAGTTTTGTAACAATTCCTATAAAGCAGTGAAAAATTTCCTCTGACACAGGAGAGATGAGAGTGCTGACATTGAAGTAATTGCTTAGTCCAGGTGGTTATATTGCAGATATCTGGGCAGGCATAACTTGTCTGGGGTTTGACCCTCTGGCTCATCATCCTCATGGCCATTCCCTTGCTGGGGACTAGAGTGGGGAGAAGGCAGCACAACCCCCTTGTCTCACCTGACTGGGTCCTTCACCCATTTTTCATATGACCAAGACATTAAATATATTTAGAACTCATTGTTGAAGCTATGCAGAATTTCAGAAAATGAAGCATAGGAATTAACAAAGTGATCATTTACACAATGAATCTTGTACCTTGGGAGAACAGTGTCATTCTAATTGGAAATTTATGCTCAAGGAAATTCTTAAACCTGATTCCATATATAAACGGATAGAGTCTTACTTGTTTTTGCAGTTTTTAAGTAATTCAATGCCTTTGATTGAAACCAAATACCCTAAGTGGAATGCACAGATCATCTGAGGCTATTTAAGTTTTTCTATTGTGAATAATGTTGGAGTTGTCTCTCCAGAATTAAAATTGAAGGGATGCTGCAAGTCAGGTCTAGTTCAGCATGAGCAGATCAGCACTGAGGGGTCACAGAGCTGGTTCTGTGCTCAGTGAGGTGCAGACACTGTGGGATTATGGAGCTCTGACAAGCAGCTGAGGGGGCTGTGAGTAACAGCCACATGTACAGCTGTAAACCAGACTCTGTGCTGTGATGCCACAGCCCCTCTGAGCCATCTGACAGTGTAATGGAGCTGAAAAGTGGCTGTGTAATGCATCCCTGTCTCCTGCTCCTCAGCCACAGGGATATTCCCAGCTGCTCAGTGCTGGCATTCCCAGCACGCTCATAGTTAAGGCTCAGACCCCAGGATAGGGACTCTCTCTGGATTTACATGGGTTGGAAATGTTCCCACCAGTGTATTCCCACAGAGCTGTTCTGAGTATACTGGGACCACTTTGATTCAGAAAGGGCAGTCATGTCCTCCAAAAAAGGTAGCCCAGTGAGAGAAGCTGTAGCTGAAACCTTCTCCTTAACATTTATTCTTCAGCCAAAAAATAATGTTAGATCTAATTTATCACCTGCAAAAGTTCACTGCCTATGAGTGTCCTACAAACCACTCACTGACTTAGCCTTACATCCCAAGACTGGGTTGTATGAACCCTGGGCAGATGGGTTTCTTCAGCTGGCACTCTGCAAGATGAAGGGTGGGATTTTTCCGTGCTGATGGAGGGATCATAGTTCTGTTATCTCTATGACAATCACCATACCCACTTCACTGTGTTGGGGTATTTCCCCTTTCACAGTGAAAGAGGAGAAAAATTTAATGTGAAGAATCCGTGCCTAATCAAAGCTAGAATTTCCCATGAGAGAACACAGAAAACATTTAAGGTTTCTTTGGGTTTTTTTTCCCAATCGGAATCCAGATGACTGTCATGACTTGCCTTTTGAAACACTGAAGCAGGTACATTACTATGTTTATTATGCTTTTTTCTTTAAATGAGATTATATAATCGATGTTGCTGATCCTGGAGAAAGTTCACACAGCCTCATGGAGGTGCATGCTGTGATTTTTCCTTTTGACTCAGCAGTCAGAAGTGAATAAGGCAGCGAAAGGTGTTAAAGTGGACTGGTTATCTGCTAGGATCTGGTCTGTGAGGTGGGTGTTCAGGGTGTCCTTGCACGACACCTGCTTGGAAAATCAACTTTCTCTCATTTTGTGATATTTGTGATATTTTCTTTCCAAATTTCTGATCAGGAGTTCAAACTTTATTGTGGTATTTTTACACGAGGATACCACAGTTTGAAGAGCTGCTCTTTTCAGGCAGTGTTGTTTAGAGTGTTAATCTCTATTAATATTGAAATTTAGCTGAGTTGATGGTTGATGGCTCAACACTGAGCCAGTGTGCCAAGCAAACCCACCTCTGCAGGTAGTTCGGGCACTTTTTTGTCAGCGGACCTTCCCTGTGAATGTGCTGTGATGGAATGTCCCCCCATGTTCAGTTCCTTGTCCCTGTTTCCCTGTCCTGCTCCATCTGGCATCGAGTCTGCTGCCACTCTGAGCCAGGATCTGCTGCTGCTCCAGCCTCTCTGACCCATGGTTGCCACAGCCCCTGTCCCCTCCCCTCTCGGGTTTGTTCTGAGGCTGCTAAAGTGACCAGGTTGATGACATCCAGGAACACTTGGCTTGCTCTGCACAGCATTCCTGGGTGTGTTCTACAGCTCTCCCTGCACAGACTCAGCATGGATTCAAGGAGTCTTCCCTGTCTTTTCTTTGTCCTGACACAACTTATTGTGCATTTGTACAGTTGGAAGAAAGTACTGCTCTTAATCCAGTTTTGAGCACCACTAGATCAAAGAGAAGTATTTTTATTTTGTTTGCAATGTAAGGGCAGGTGCAATTTTATCTGAAGAGGGGGATGTGTTAAGATCAGTGACTGGGCTAAGCTAAGTCTGGAGTTCACTGTGGCACAAGAAAAAAATATCCTTGATTTGATTGCTTTTGGGTAAATAATGGAAATCTATTTACAGCTCTAAACAGCATTTACTTACCCTTTTTTGATTAAATATATGCTTTTTTTTATTTAATTCCCTGTTCTATTGCAAAGTGAAAGTTCGAAGTGGTGGTTATTATGTCCTATACTGAGATTACGCCCTGTGATTCAGGCAAATGTCCAAACAAATGAAGAAACATGTATATCCGAGGGAAATAGCTATTAGGAGCATATATGCCTGGCCAGTGGTGCAGAAATTTCCTCCAGATGCTTCTGCTTTCCCCCACCTGATCCCCCTTTCTTTTAATTCTGTTATTTCCAGTGGTCTCTGGAGAAGAAGTGAAACCTCTCAGGGAACTGACTCCTTTTACAATAAGGATACCAGACTTTGATAATTATCTGAAAATCTAGGGGCTATCCAGTGAGTTATGTGAGTTAAGGCAATTGGAAAGTGTACAGGAGAGCTAATAAATAACAGGATGAGCCTGAGGAATTTCACAGGATAAAAAGAACAGGTAATTATCACCTGAAAGCTTTTTACAGTCTCTTCACTATTTGAATATAATTAACTTAGAGGGGCAAAATATTGCAGCCTGGTAAGGTGAATCTGCCTTAAGAAAGGGGCCATGCTCTTTGCATGGGAAAACTGTTCAGTGGAATTAAGCTTATACAATTTTTTGCATATAAATAGAATCAAAAGGGAAATATAAGAAATTGAAGGTGAAGTGTCACTTGGCAAGGTCTGGCTTATTAACATCTACCTTTGCTGGTGTATATGTGTAACTCAGCTGAGTGAATACAATGTTGTTCTTGGCTTTGCATTATGGATTGCTATATCACAATGGTATAAGACCATTTTTGGTTATGAGAAAAGGCATAACCCTTTTTTAACTTCTCCCTGTTATCCAAAACTGTAATTTCTCTGCAAGATCCCCATGCCCTGGGTGAGGGCAGATTTATTCACTGGGGAGAGCCAGAGAACCGATGGAGACCTGCCCATTTCTTGGACTCCTGATCTGCAGCAAGAGCCCTCCTTGCTAAGAACTTGCCTGAATTCAGCGTCCTCTCCCCATAGAAGGGGCACGATCGTGTGAAAACCACATTTGTCTGCAAGTCAGACCTCGGTGAGGATAGAAGCTGTGCATTTGGCTAGAGCTATCGCTTAACAGCGCTGGTCTGATCGCCTTTAGGCTGTTCAGCCGCAGCCTCAAGTGGATGCTTAAAGGCATTCTCCGGGCTCCTCACACTCATCCTCACTGCTCTATTTGCCTTTTAGGTTTAAGGGAGAAAAGAGTGTAGATGGCCGTCCGCTACGGAGAACTCCCGCCGAAGGGGTTTTCTCTGGATTTGCCACGATTTCCCTGCCACAAAAACAGCAACAAAAACCAGAGCCCGAAGAGAGGAGGGAAGAAGGAAACCTCCCCTCCCGCGAGGGGCATGGATTAATGTGCTGTGGGAATTGCTTCCCGGAACAGGCTGTCACTTCAGGGGGTGGCATTTGCGGAGGTCGCAAAGGCTGCGGCTTGGGGTCGTGGGAGAAACCAGCGGGGAAGAGGGTGCGGGTTCTTGCTGCGGCTGCCTCCGTCCCTTTTAGGCAAACTTTCCAGCGGAAAGGGAGGAGAAAGATTTAAGATCAATAGCTGCAATGCTTAACTCCGTTATAAAGAAGCCAGGTCTGGGGATTTTAGCGCAGGGATTAAAACTGCATGGGTGCCCGTGGGTGTGTTTGGGGTGCTCGTGGAGAGGTGTCATTGTTTGCTCCTGTCGTGACTTGGCTTTTTTCCGCTGAGGCACGGCACGAATGCGGCATAAAGCCAGGAAGGTGCGATGAGGGAACGGGGGGGGTCGGGAGGCAGCGAGCACCTCTGGAGCCCGCGGGGCCGGGGATCCGACACAGCCCCAGACCCTCTCCCGGGGGCTCAGCTCCGCCGCCTTCCTTCGTGTACTCGCTTATCTGCAAAAAACGGGCAGGGGAAGAGGAAAGATGGCCAGCGAGGGGAGAAAAATAAATCAATTGCTATTTTTCATCTTTGACAAAGTAATTAAGACTCGCTGGTCCGCTGCACGGGCCGCGGAGGGGGCCGGTTTGCGGGCAGCCCTTCCCCCGGGGGGAGGCACCGCTCGCAGGGGTCCCGGGGGCTCCTGCGAGGAGCAGAAATGCTGTCTCCCCCTCTGTTGGAAAGACCGCGACCTCCCTCTCAGCTGTATTCCCTTTGGGAAGAAAACAGGGATCCTTCCAGGCAGAGGAGTCTCACGTCGAGGGTGGGTGGCTTGCCCAGAGCCGGGAGGGGTGGGCGGTGTTTGGTGTGAGCTGCAGACAGCTGCTTTTCTTTCATCCCTTAGTACCCAGCGTGGGCTGGGAGGGTGGTTCGTCTGCGGGACAGGCGTTCCGGAGGGACTGTGACAAGGAGCTCAGAAAAATAATTTGAATGAACCTGACGGCTGCTAATTTGGGCGCTAAACCCTCACGTGGGAGGAAGTTGGTTTGGTTTTCAAAAGAACCGTAAATCCAAACTCGGACTTTGGACCAAAGCAGGTGTTTCCATCCCAAATCGCGTGTCAGAAGGCAGGGGCTGTGCGGCCCCGAGGGCCGGCCACGGGCGGGTAGGGCAAAGGAAAATGTTTGAAAACCGAGCCGAGCTTCTCCATGGGTCTCCCTCTCGACCAAGAAAGGATCCTTGCCTCCAGTGTTCAGCGAGGGCCTCAGGCCGTGCCCCTCCCAGAGCTTTCCCTGGGGTACAGGAGAAACAGAGGTGCTCTCGACTTTTCAGGAAGTAAAGGAGATAGATTCCCTTTTTTCAGGGGTGAAACTTTGATTTCACGTTTCAATGCTGATGGAGAAAGCAAAAATACAGCTTGGAAAAGAACATGAAGAGTGAGTTTTCCGGTTTTTGGAAAAACAAAAAAAGTCAACCCAAGGACTCTAGAAGACGTTTAGGGGTCTTCCCGACCGAAATACCTCTTGGACTACTGCTTGTCGTTTTTAATTCGGCCCGTGCTTTTAGAGGCATTAATGTAAACTGCAGGGCAGCGCGGCTGAGCTAACGAGCAGATCGCTCTGCGGCTGGAGGATGTCTCGAGAAGGAAACGCTGCAAAACACCACCAGCTTCTCCCCTCCCTATTATAAAGCTAGCTTCTGTGAGCGCCCCTCGATTCCTAAATAGACCCGCGGAGAGTACTTGGAATCACGGAACGGCTTAGCTTGGAAGGGATCTTAAAGTTCATCCAACTCCACTCCACTCCTGCCATGGGCAGGGACACCTCCCACGAGACCACGTTGCTGTTCTGAGTGATTGAACAGAGGCAGAAAAGTTAAAGACAGGAACGTACAACAATCTGCAGACCCTGTGTGTAAAAATACCGATATGTGCATGTTGCAATTATACATCTATGGTATAGGCAACCCCCGTGCTCGAAGATGTGTGAAGCAACATCACAAGTTAACGCCAGCTGTGCTGCGAACGTGCTCCGGAGCTCTGCTGGGAGCCAAAAGCATTTTTCAGCTGCCAGCCTGGCTGATCTTTTCGGCGAAAACCGATTTGCGCCGTTCTGCTTTGCTGGCCCCCAGCTCCTCGTCTTTCGTGGGGCTGTCAATAAGTGTGGCGAGTGAGTTTCAGCTGTCACCGCAGTGCCGAGCTGTGACGGAGGAAGCCGCAGCTGGAGCAAAGCTGCCCTGTCCCTGCCGGGGTGGCCGCTCCTGGGGACACCGCACAGCCAGGGGCTCTGCAGCATCGGCTGGGCCACTGCGATTTTTAAAATTTATTTATTTCGTCCTCCAAGACAAGCGCTCGTAACCTGTAAAAGCAAGGACGCAGAAGAAACGCGTGTGGTGCTGGCGAGTTCAGCGCCCTCCTCTCGTCCCCTCCCCTGCGTAGGCACACGCTCCACTCTGCTTACGCTAAAATGTGAAATACTCTCCGGAGAAGCTGACACCAGCAGGGTCTATGCGGATGAACAGCGTCGCTGACGCTGAAACAACTGGGAAGGTTGCGTAAGGGGCATCCCGATTTGCCAGCGCGCTTTTAATTTTTTTCGTCAGCGTGAACAAAATTATCTTGTCCTCAACAAATCTTTGAGAAAGCCCCTCAAGTAGCAAGTCACACCTGCAAGAGGTGATTAGGTGTGAAATATTTCGTTGCAAAAACGATTCTCAGTTAACACCTGACTTTTAATGACGTATAATCCCCCCCCCC
>VWZS01004054.1:59759-97844 GCA_013397075.1 Rhabdornis inornatus
CAATTATCAAACATAAATACTTTGATGGGTGAGGGAAGAACACCAGTAACTTCAGGATTGTTGTCGTCATCTTTGCTCCCACTTAACTGCTCTTCAGACAGTTTTGTTGAAAGAGAAGTTTGCTTTATCGCGTGTATCGTGTGTTTAAATTTGAGTTTCTCCCATGAGGCACAGTAAAAGTAGATGACACAACGCAATTTCGTGCAACGAGACCAAGAAAGACACAATTTAAATGTATTTGTGTACTTTATACATAGTGGACTTCTCACTCCGTGTATAGGTATGTGGTTAGACACAAAACTGACAATTTTCATATTTTTATATCCATGTCTATGGATATATAAATTGATAACATATATAAACAAGCTATTATAACATCTGATCTGAGAACTGCAGAAATGCTGATGTTAAAAAGGGAGCTGGATTGCACTACAAAAAGGGGGAGGGGGAAGAGGAGTAGAAATTGAAGGTTTGTCCCCGTTTCTCTCTTGCCTTGGGTGCAGTAGTACGTGTTTCTCACATGTTCCCTCTAATTACCGGCAAGAAAGTTCTGCCGTGCTCCGGCTGGCTTTGGTTTAGTAATCAGCCCCCATATGAGTCACAGGGAACACGCAATGCCACTGCCGCCTGAGTGACAGCCAGCCGGCTCCGGCTTCTCGGTGTCCCTTTAAAATCTGAAACCAAGGGTAATGATTTATCAAACTCTTATTATCAAGAAAATGTCACACGAAGGGCACCTTGCTATGCACTGACGCAAACCCAGTCTTTCCCAAGGAAGTATAGAAAGCTTTGCTCTTAACTGGGCAAAATCCAGTCTGACAATTGCCCGTACTGCTCATTTCACCTCTATCGGCTGGATCTGTGGCTATTTAAGACATGGTAAGTGCTCGCTTTCTTCTCTTCGGTACCGAGGAGGGCTGGAGGAGCGGAGCTGTCCGCGGTGCTGCCGGCGCGGAGCCTCCCGCGGACGGGGTAGGGATGCTGCGGAGGAGGGGGCGAGCACAGGAAAAGCGGTGGTACCCCAAAAATGAGCTAATTTAGTGACCGAGTCACTGCAGGCTTTATCCCTGTGCCGGGAGAGTGGGATTA
Organism: Rhabdornis inornatus; assembly: GCA_013397075.1. Taxonomy (NCBI): domain Eukaryota; kingdom Metazoa; phylum Chordata; class Aves; order Passeriformes; family Rhabdornithidae; genus Rhabdornis; species Rhabdornis inornatus. The sequence continues at coordinate 60,849 of VWZS01004054.1, forward strand.
TGATGGAGAGAAAACTTGTGGCGGAAATGGTGACGGGGAGTTTTGTGAGACACTGAAAAAAGAAAGGGTGTTTGTAAAGCTGACATTAAACTGATGGAAAAGGTAGGGCTCGCCTGCAGGTTGTTTAATGTGTACAATGAAGATACATATTAAATTGTAGTTTTAAACTGGAGAGAAAGGTAGAGGTGAGTGTGGGAGTGTCGCCAGTAATCTATTTAATGATTAGGGGAAGCTTAAATAAAATCTTTACCATTATGTGAGTCGGAAACATAAGAAAAAGAGTAGCGGAAAGCTACTGTTAGTGGCGTTAATCCCACTGTGGCAGTGCGGTTATGTTTTGGGGTATTTTTTGGATTTCACTCTCTTGCTGATGGGCTTTGGAGCGTAGCAGCCAGCTCAGAAATGTTCACTAGCACTATTTCACTTGGTTTTCAACATCCCCGGTTGCCTACAGGGCAGCTTGTCTCTTGCCCATATATATTTTAAAAAAAAGTCGATGTGCATTGTTGAATGACAGAAAGGAAATGGGGCGTAAAATTAAAGAATCTTTCTACACTGGTGATAGGGAAGGGAGCATCCTACAGTCGTGATGTGAAATCTAACGAGGTCTGGCGGCGCAGTGCTGTAGAAACACTTATTTAAACTTGAATTACGGGTTTGCAGATGCTGGTGTTGTTTTTTGTTTGAGGTTTGTTGTTCGGGGGTTTTGGGGGGGTTGGTTTGTTGTTTGGGGTTTTTTGTTTTTTTTTTTTGTGTACCGTACTCTTTTTTCCCTCAGAGTATTAACGTTGGAAGGGAGGGCAAGCAGGCGAGCGGTGGCTCGTCGAAATTCTGCAACTCTCCTGTATCCTGATTTTCTGGCGCATGCGTTTCCTGCACGAGGACAAAAATTGGTATAATCTCCGCAGTGCCAACACTTTTTTTCTCCGCTTCTCCTTTTGGTAAAGTATGTGACGTTCTCATTTTAGGATTACGCCAGCCAAAGGGATATGAGCAAGCAGCTTGTGAACAATCCTGAAGCGGTGGCTCCCGGACCCAACGAAGGTGCGGGAGTTGTAAGAATCAGCCCCGAAAATGAGCCGCAAAACGCCCCGCAAGCCCCCGCCGCCACGGCCAGGCTTCCCCGGTCACTCTCGAACGACAGCAAAACACTTCCCTCCGAAGAAGCGAAACCAAATGATTCTGAGAGGACCAGAGTCGGGATCTGCAAGCTCAGCAGCAGCACCCCGGTCCAAGCCAACTCCACTCTCCGAAAGGAATCTGTGGAAACCTTTCCCTGCAAGCCCAGCACCGGGGCAGGGATCGCCGGGCAAGCTGCGATCCCTCATTGCAAAATTCCCGCTTTGCAAAGCACAGACGGGGACACTGCTCTGAGCCTTGGTAAGAGCACACTGGAGCAAAACAACGCCAAGGGCGCCTGGGTGACCTTGAGCCAGAGTACCGTGGTGCTGGGCACAGATGGCAACACTTCCGTGCTCGCTGGCAGAGTGGAGGGGGTGAGTTGTCTCCTTACAGGTTTTCCTTCCCCCGCTTCGGCTCGTGGGAGGTCTTTGCCGCTCAGCACCGATTTGGGGTGAAAGTTCTAAAATCAGGCGCAGATGAGTCGGGGATGGGGATGTGCCGCAGGCAGGAGGGAAGGAAGAAGGGGAGAGAGGATCTTAGATCCAGTGCCGTAGTGCTGGCGAATGCTAACGATGTAATAGCGGTACAAACGAGCATCCTGTGTAATTCCAGCCGGTTCCTGAGCCGTGCCTGTAGGTGCACCCCGGCTCTGACCCGCCGTGCGCGGGTGCGCACATCCTTACCCGCCTCAGCATGAGGTCTGGTCCTGTCCCCAGCGTCAGACCTGCAGGGTGCCTTGCCCTTCCCCCCCTCAGGCTTCTCCGCCTGCCCGAATCCCCGGGGACTGCGTGCCTCGGACCCTATAACCAAAAATAGGCCGAAATAAATCAGCCCAGTTCCTTAAGAGGTCGGCGGGAGGGGATGCCATGCCGCCGGTGCTGCGGGGCTGGGAAGGTGCCGCTCCCTGTCCCTGTCCCAGTCCTGCTGCCTATCCGCGTTTACCCTGGAAGCGGGGTGGTGTTCTTGCGGTAAAAGCGATTTTCACTTCTCCTGGATGTGCTAGGATCCGGCGGTCGGTCCTGACCCTCCTGAGGCCACCGAGGGCTCCCAGCCCCAGGGGATGCGATGGGACCTCCCTCGCAACGGGACTTTTTGGGGGGGGGTACCCACCCCGAGCGCTCTGTGGAGGGCCATGCTTAGAAGCCTCTTTCGTGTTTTGTTTTGTTTTTTGGGGTTTTTGGGGGGGGGTTGTTTTCTTGTTTTGTTTTGGTTTTTTTTTTTTTTTGTTTGTTTTTTAAGTAAAGTAGAGGCCTGGCAGCGGCGGCGGGGGCTGAAGGGTCTCCCTCCGGTGAAGCCGGCAGCACCGCCGTGCTTGTTTGCTCAAGTGGCTGGTTTCCCATCTCTCTCTTTTTCCCCCCTTCCTCCTTTTTTTCCCCCCCTTTCAGGAAGACGATGTGGGGGATGAAAATAAAGCCCGAGGGAACTGGTCTAGCAAGCTGGATTTCATCCTCTCCATGGTGGGTTATGCAGTGGGGCTGGGCAATGTCTGGAGGTTCCCGTACCTGGCCTTTAAGAATGGGGGAGGTATGATGGCTTTTTCCTGTCTCTCTACCTGCAGTACCGCACGGGTCTGAGCCAGTCCCTGCCTTTTTGGCAGGGAGAAACACGAGGGAAGCAGGGTCGGCTGCTTCCTATTGCCGGGCAGCCAGCCCCGGGATGAGCCGAGGTGCGGGGGCATCTTCAGACCGTCAGACACTCCGTGAAACACCTGCCCGCGTTTTGGGGGGGCTTTATTTTTGGTTTTGGGGGTTTGGGTTTGTTTGTTTGTTTGTTTGTTTGTTTGTTTGTTTGTTTTTTTGACGGTCGCCTTTGAAAGCAGGAAAGCCCTGACGAGGTTTCCTTAAAAAGTAGCGCTTTCCTTAAAAACATCTGCAATTGGTGCTGGCCGGAGAGGGAGGAAAATGAAGAGGCGTGTTGATCACAGAGGCAGGGCTCCGTAACCCCCCTCGCCTCAGTTACACACGGCCGGGTCTGAATCTGCAATCCATGGGATGGGGAAATAGGAGGGACTTTGGAGTCGGGATAGTGACAAGAGGACGTTTGATCCCGAGTTGAGACATTCCGTTATTTCGTGAGGTTTGGGGAATTGTTTTAAATCTCTCCGTGATCGATTGAAAAATAACCGTTTGAAATAGTCTATGTCGATCAGCTGAATAGAGGAGAAGTTGGAAGAGAGGTTATGCCTTTAATATTTTACAAGGAGAAGAACTTTATTTGCAAGGGTTCTCCTACCAGAGGCTCTTACGAAACGGGGAACAGGTAGATGTTACTAGATTCAAACCCTTGCAGCTGTAAACCCCTTCCTCTTCGAAAGGGCTCTCAGCAGAGGACAGTGGTGCTGTGATCATCGAAAACAATTATACTGAGCCCGAGAGAGCAATTTTCTGTGAGAGAAGAGGCAATTCTAAAGAAATATTTTTAAATTGTGAGGATTTTTCTTCCTTTTCATTTTACACGTAAAAGCTTCTAAGTGGGAGGTGCTAAATACTCATTTAGCAGTAATGAGGATTTACTGTCTGTAGAAAACGCTGGAAATGTAGAAAGCTGACACCCATCTTCCTCCCCACCACCTCCTCCTGCCCCATCGAGGCTGGAAATAGATAAGAAACCGAAAAATTTTAAAAGAAAAGCGTCTTGACTAAGATGTCCCCAGTATCACGGGGTGATTCAGGTTGCTCTCTCTTCTCTCCCCCTGCCCCCCAAGGTGCGTTTCTCATCCCCTATTTGATGATGTTGGCTCTAGCTGGGATCCCCATTTTCTTCCTGGAAGTCTCCCTGGGGCAGTTTGCTAGTCAGGGCCCCGTGTCGGTCTGGAAAGCCATCCCCGCCTTGCAAGGTGAGCGGAGCAGGCTCGGGGCCGCTTTTGGGGAGCATGGTGTGCGCTGCGGCTCCTGCATGGCTTCAGCCGCTCCCGCTCGCCGCATGCCACGGGCGCTCCAAGGGCTGGGGCGCAGCTTGCGCGGCCCTGCTGCCGCTCTCTCCCGCGCCGAGGGTGGCCCTGTCCCTGCTGCTGTCCCTGCTCCTGTCCCCTCTCCTGTCCCCATTCCTATCCCGGTTCCTGTCCCTGTGCCAGAAGCAGCCGATGCTTTGCAGCCGCCGCGCCCCGCAGCCCCCGCCAGCGTTAATGGCTTTTCCTCCTGTCCCCCCGTCTGTCCAGGCTGCGGCATCGCCATGCTGATCATCTCGGTCCTGATAGCCATATATTACAATATTATCCTGTGCTACACGCTCTTCTACCTTTTCGCCTCCTTTGTGCCTGTGCTCCCCTGGGCTTCCTGCAACAACCCCTGGAACACGCCAGACTGTAAAGATAAAAACAAACTTTTGCTAGGTAAGTTGGGACATGCTTATACTCTTATTTATTTATTTTTTTAATTGTAAAATTTGTGGCCGTGGTGGTTTTCCAGAGCTTTCTGCAGCTCAGCTGCGCCCCTGGGAGATGCCGGAGGAGACTGTGGAACTGGGGAATGGTCTCTTCCCAAACCACTTTGAAGTGATCTGTATCCCAAGGGCACTTCTCTCTACTTTTATTTAATTTTTCCTTACCAAGGATAAATCAGATTTATCAATTTAAATTCTAAAAATATGCCAATTTTTCTTCCTTTTCTTCTTTCTCTTTTTTTTTTCCTCTCCTTTTTTTCCTTTTTTTCCTCACAGAGGAAAACTCTTGTGTAGGCAACAAAATACCACAACTACCAGCCCGTGTCTGCTAAAGACGAGTTATTTGTCTTTAGAGAAACTCGTCTTTAATGAAAGAAAAAAACAAAACCCTTTTCTGCAAACGGCCCCAAACAAACAAAGACATGAAAATGGAAAAAGTAAACCTAGTTAATGACCTTTTGGAAAAGATGTCGGCAACTGAACAAAAGTTCAAGTAACTAGGAGTGATCTAATGCATTCTTGTAATTTTACAACAACAACAGAAAACAATCTCTGCACTTTATTTTTCTGTTCCCCCACCTCATTGCTTCCTAGATTCCTGCATTATTGGCGACCACCCAAAAATACAAATCAAGAACTCTACTTTCTGTATGAGTGCCTATCCAAACCTCACCATGGTTAACTTCACCAGAGAAGGAAACAAAACATTTGTCAGTGGGAGTGAAGAATACTTCAAGTAAGATCTTTCTTTGTTTAAAGAAATTATGTTGATCTTTCTGTAAAATCCACTGGAACAAGCAACAAATCATGGCTTGGAAAACCAGAAATGTGGTAGTAAAGGGCAGCAAATTGTGCTAAATTTTTGTGCTTAGGAATAATGGGAGCTGAATTCAAACACTGGATTACGTGTTTTCTGTTCCTGTGGTGCTTAGCACAGCTGGGGTGTTGGCCCATGCCCTGCAGTTTTATCTACTACTGCAATGCAGATAAAATAATACATGGTGAGAATCACTGGAACCGTCTAGAGAAACTGCTGAGGACACTGTAGCAAAACAAAAAAGAAATTTGCACTGAATTGCTGCCTGTGGTTGCTGTCATTATTTTTTTCCCCCAATTTTAAATTTTTTTTTCTTGTTTTTAGGTACTTTGTATTGAAGATTTCAGCAGGGATTGAATACCCTGGTGAGATTAGATGGCCCTTGGCACTATCTCTTTTCCTAGCTTGGGTGATTGTTTATGCCTCCCTTGCTAAAGGAATCAAGTCATCAGGAAAAGTAAGAACAGTATTTGTGATTGTACACTCGCAAGAAAGCAGGGTGCTGGTTTTTGGGGACTCACATTCTCATTTAAGGAATGAATTACTGAAAGTATTTTCAGTAAATGACTTAATATTAATTGAAATGCCTTTTTCCTGTCTATGTTTTCCTTTCTAGCCAAAACAGAAACAATTTTTTACATTTTTTCTCTAATCTTGAATAAATTTAAAATGACCTCTTAAGCTGCACTCAGCAGTGGGATGGCACAAATGGTGCTTTCCAGCCTTCCCTATTCTGTGTGGTGTTCATAAAAATTCTGCAGTCATCTCACATTTCACTGGAATCTGGGAAACTGTGATGTAAATTAAGATGTTAAGTAACACATTTTAAAGTCAGAACTGAACTTTAAAAAAGCTCAGTGTGTGTGTGAGCAACATAACTAGGTGTTTTCTGTGATGAAGATAGTGGAAATGGAGACATGAATTTTCTAGAGCTGGTCACAGAGTTCCCATTCCAAGCCATCCCTTTGCTTCTAGAGGGTGACTTCATCTGCTGGGAGGTCACTTGGCAATTAACAGGAAATCCATTGACTCAGAGTGCCAGGGGAAAGTTGAGATTTTTTGCCCCCCCTTACCTTACTGGGATAGGAAAAAATATTTCATGAAAGGCAAGACACTGGATAATAATGTGGGTATGGATGTGGCAATGGATATTTCTCTAAGTGATTCTTAGTGGCCAAGAAAAATACTGACACTGATGTCAGAGCGAAAAATATTGATTCCTTGGTATCAGAGATAGAAATCCTGTATTTTTGTAGAGATTAGTTCAGTATCTTGACTGTACAGAAATTCATCAGGGCAGCTTTTTGAAACACCTCTTGAAACAACAAGAAAAGTTTGAAAAGCAGTTTCAAAAGTCACTTCAGCTCAGACCACAGGCTGAGGGAGGTGATTGTCCCCCTCTGCTCTGGTGAGAAGCCACCTCGAGTCCTGTGTCCAGCTCTGGAGCCCACAACACAAGAAGGATCTCCTGGAATGAGTCCAGAGAAGGTCGCAAAGATGCTCAGAGGCTGGAGCCCCTCTGCTATGGAGACAAGCTGAGGGAGCTGGGGCTGTTCAGCCTGGGGAAGAGAAAGGTCCAAGGAGACCTTCCAGCACCTTCCAGTACCTAAAGTGGCCACAAGAGAGCTGGAGGGGGACTTGGGACAAGGACATGGAGTGACAGGACAAGGAGAAATGCCTTCAATTAGATTAGCTATTAGGAAGAAAATCTCCTCTGTAAAGGTTGTGAGGCCCTGGCACAGGCTGCCCAGAGAAGCTGTGGCTGCCTCATCCCTGTGTGAGTGCTCAAGGCCAGGCTGGGCTGGGTTTGGATCGTCCTGGTCTAAGGGAAGGTGTCCCTGCCCATGGCAGGGGTTGGAATGAGATGATCTTTCAGGTCCCTTCCAATCCAAACCATTCTGTGATACAATTCCATGGTATGTTATGATAGGATTCTGTTTTTTTTAGGAACCAGACGTTAATGTGAAAAATATTTGAAATGATTTTGTGTTGAATGTAAAGCTTAACTGGCCATAATCCAACCATTTTATTTGACCACAGAGAGAGATGTGTTCTAGATAATTATTAAAACATTAAACACACAACCACTGTTGTGCATTTAGACATCATGATGATTTAGGTCTGTCTAGATAATTTCAGACTTTCCTTTTTTTGAATTTGGACCATAATTATCATCATGGTGATATGCAATTAATAAGAGGTACAACCAGTAATAAAAATTCTTTAGGCTGTTTTCTAGTTAAATACAGAAAAAGTGTGATAGTTCACTCTGGGCAATGGTCAGAAGTGGTATTTTCCTTTAGCTTTAATTTCCTATTGTTCCTCTCCAGATGGAGAGAGGAACCCTCTTCCATTTTCTGTCTAGAATTCCAGCTCTTACCTCTGTTGTTATTGATGTTATTCCTGTTTCCAGCAGCAAGAAGAGCTGTAAAATTTCAGATTTCCAGGGAAATAACCCTTGTTGTTTTCTTACTTTGTCCCCTGACTGTTGTCTCTGAGCCTGAGTAATTGCCTTCTTCAGGCAATAGCGGCACTTGACATTTCTCCTCCTCCTCTCTTCTTATCCAAGTCAGCCCTTTCAGTAACCTTTCTCTGCCCTGTCCAGGTTGTGTACTTCACAGCTACATTCCCCTACGTAGTCCTCATCATCCTTCTTGTAAGAGGAGTAACTCTACCTGGAGCTGGAGATGGGATCTGGTACTTCATCACACCCAAGTGGGAGAAGCTGATTGATGCTATGGTGGGTTTGCTATTGCATTTAGAGCTGCTGGGGTAATAAATCACACACCTCTCTTGGGGTCTGCTGCAAGCATTGTCCATGTGCAGAGGCAGTGTTGTCATCTGTGGAAACCTGTTCTTCATCTTACATGGGTAATGTATTTAGGGTCACTGGCAGATAAAACAGTATCTGATGCAGGTTTTCCTTCTTGGTTTGTATTTTTTGTTTCTCAATGTATTTGAACTGATAGGTATCAAACAATACAGTTTTTGTATTCGTGTCTTCCATGCACAGCAAGGTTTATATTGTCCTTTTATGTGGGCTCCACAAGAACAGTGCTCCTTATCAAATAGGCCTGATGTATTTCATGGCAGGATTTTGCTTTTAAATATTCTATTGACGTCCATTGGTCCAACACTCTTTCCTGAAGCTGATGCTATTTTCTTTCCTACTTAGGTTTGGAAGGATGCTGCCACTCAGATTTTCTTCTCCTTATCTGCAGCATGGGGAGGTCTAATAACCCTCTCTTCATACAACAAATTCCATAATAACTGCTACAGGTGTGTAAGAGTGAAATACATCTATTTTATTAAACAGGTTTGTCCAAAACCAGTTGTCCTTCATCTTGCAGAAATCTGGTTTGTAAGACCCCCATCTCTTGCCTTTTTTCCCCCATTGTCCTTTTGCCTTTTTTTCTGTCTTGTATTTTTTTTTCTCTTTTCCTTTCTTCTGTTTCCTTTCTTTTTCCATTCTTTTTTTTTTGGGGGGGGGGGGGGAATGTGAATGTGTTTTGTTTACATTTAACCCTTTTTGGTTTTGTGTATTTTCTCCTCTCCCCAGGCCCTAATTTACTAGTCTCAAGATGAGCATTTAGGCTTATTAAAGTTCCTACTGGCTCCCCATTTTCAGAATCAGGAGGTTGAGGTAGAAGGGCAGTCTGGGATGTGTCAAGAGCAGTGAAACAGAGTCACTGGGTAGCTCTGCTGAAAGACAGCCCATGAGTAGAGTGGGCTGAAGGTTGCATTGTGAAACATGCAGGACTTTAACTTGCAACTTCCATTTCTTATATCTCCCAAATGTTCTTTCTTTTTCCAATTACTCTTACTGTGGTTTTACATGTACGAAGTTATTTCATGCTATGAAATTTAAAATCACTTTTGTTTGAAATCACTGAAAGCTATTTCTACAAGGGAAAAAGTCAGTGTATAGTTTTTCATGCAAAAGCCTGCCAGCTCAAATGTCTGCAGATGGAAAACACAAAAGCAAGTGGCATTAGTGGAGTGCTTCCCTGCTTTTTTACAGTTTTTAAAGTCAGTCTGAAGCAAACCTTTGCCAGACCCTGCAGTGCCAGAGGTACTGATTCAGGACAGCCAGCAGCATGCACAGGGACTCACCCAAGAGGATGCTCAAAAACTTTCCCCAGGCAAGACCTCAAACCAAACACTCCTTGGGATTTCCACTGCCATCTCCTATGGCTTCTAAGTACAGAATACAAAATGCTTAAAAAAGAAATGTGGATGAGGATATTGAAAAGGAATTTCAAAAATATTTTTACTAGTGCTCAAAAGTAATTAAGTAATTTAATGAAATTATCCCAAAATATGGATGGAAGCTAGCAGTGCTGCATACACAACAACTTCCCCCCAGCAATCCTTTGGGTCCTATTTTTGAAAATGCTATTCCTGAGTTTTTTTTTTTTTTAATGAATAATTACAATCAGAATATCGGGGGGAAAATTGGAGGAAGCATCATGCTACCTTTCTGCATTAATTTAACAATGTTTTGTGGAGTTTGGAAGATGTTAATGAAAATTTGGAAGGGAATACATGGTAATGAAGTATAAAAATATTGCAGTTCTAATACCAAATACATACTTTTCCTGTATTAGGGAGGGATATGGGAGACCAAAGTAGAAATAATCAGATAAGCTTAGTTACTCCTAATATTTTTAATTTTACAACACAAGCTTGGATACCGAAATGAAGCATGACTATTTTCTCTTTCAATGTCTATATTCATTACATTTTAATACAGCAATTGTACTTTTCAGTTACACATTAATTCTAAATGTAGTAAAAAATCTGTAATTGCAGTAAGTTTACATAAATTGACTTAATAATGAATACCTGGAATATTTTAAACCTATCTAGATTTTGGAAGAATGTTAACACATGATGATTCCAAACAGCACACTGTCATTTTTTTCTGTAGACCCAAAGAATTAACAAAATCATTCCTGTTAAGACAAGCTCTGTTGGAAATTCTAAAAGTTTGCCAGCTCAGTGAAGTTCTTTGACAGCTTTTCAAGTTGTATTTCATTCTGTTCCTGACAAAAACCCCCCAAAAATAGTAAGAATAAGCAAATCTAGCCAACATAAACCCCCCAAACATTTAAAGTGAACTATATGTTTTTCTAGAGATGTAGTGGTTTATGGGGGAGTTCTCTGGACACACATATTGTTAACAAAAAATCCTTTCAAGAATGTAACAACTATGGATGGGGCTCATGAGGGCTGGTTTGCTGTCAAGTCTTGGCATATCCAGCATAGTAAGACATTGAAATATAGATTTGAGATTCCCTTGACAAGGACAACCATGGAAAAACGTACCAAGGAATCCTCCCTCTGCAGATAGGAAGGTGATTGAGCAAGTTCTGCAATGTACAGAAAGCTTAACCCTGGAATTTTGTGTATGAATGGAAGAAGGATAAGACAAAAATCATCTTACCTGGACAGCAGTGGTTAGTCCATAGCTCCTATGGAGAGCAGATGTCCTCATGAGGCAAAGAGTTAAAAAGTGTGTTACAAAATCATGTCACCATGACTGCCTCTCTTCTTCAGAGGGTCCAAGAGCAGATGTGCTTGCCCTTCTGCATGGCCTGTGATTCCTACACAGCACATGGGTGATGGGAGCCTGCAGAGCTGATTCCTGGTGGTGCTGTGGAGACTTCTGTGCTGTCTGATCAGCATCAAATGCACCTGATGAGTATCAAAATGTGTGTGTTCACCAGCATCCCCACAAAAGATGTGTGTGCTCATGAGAAACTCCTGAAACACATGTACAAAACCTTCCTTGTGTGTATCCCAGCAGGCTTCTTGTGCTTTCTTTGCAGGGACACATTGATTGTCACGTGTACCAACAGTGCCACGAGTATTTTTGCAGGCTTTGTCATCTTCTCAGTTATTGGCTTCATGGCAAACGAACTCAAAGTGAATATTGAAGCTGTGGCAGACCAAGGTAGGGCTCACTGGCATTTCATTACTTAGGCAGGTGCCCTCTAGCATTTCCAGCTCTGTTATTGATGATAACAATATTGTTAAAGGTGGGAATGATGGCTTCAAACAGGTGTGGATTAGTAAACCACATGTAGGCATTTCTGAACAGGAGAAGGTACCCTGGGAAGTCAAGATTATAGTTAAAGCCTCTTAATCACTTGTTTGGTAAGAGAAGGAAGGAAGTGGAGACCCATTTTAACCCTTTGTGTGAATGACTGATGGATGGGATGGCCTCTTCATATAGTCTAATGGATTATTTGCCTTCTCATTGGTTTCTGCTGCTATTTCTCAAATCCTCTTCAAGGTAAAAGTTATCTCTGGTGGTGGGAATTTTGGATGAGAGGAGGGTGGGAGAAATCTGGTGCGAGGGGTGGATTGATCTTCTGAACTGTGGGGGGCAAGGTGATGACTCACGGAGAAGTAAAACATTTCTGAAGAACTGATTCGAACATCTTGGTTAGTGAAGAGACATGGTCATTAGTGGAGATCTGAAAGGTCTTAATTGGTAGAGCTGAGCACCACTGTGCCAACTAAACCATAGCTCTAAGTGCCAGTCATTGCTAGAACAACTGCAGGGATGAGGACTCCACCACCTCCCTGGGCAGCCCATTCCAATGTTTAACCACGCTTTCAGTGAAGAAATTCTTCCTGATTTCCAGCCTGAACCTCCCCTGGCACAGCTTGAGCTGTGTCCTCTTGTCCTGTCACTGTTCCCTGGGAGCAGAGCCTGACCCCCACCTGGCTGCACCCTCCTGTCAGGGAGTTGTAGGAGTTTTTAGGAGTAATGTTTACTCTAATATTTTTATTTTAGACTTTACCTCCATTCTGGAACAAACAACAAAAGCAGCCCCAAAATCTAAATCACCCTGCACTCACCAAAATTATCTCTGAGGAGTTAGAGCTAAAGAAGCTGTGCTTGAGTGGAGCTGCAGTGGAAGCTCCAAAGAGATGCAGAGAGGTGTGGTGAGAGACACGACTCTCAGGCATGGTGGAGGGAACACTTGGCTCAGCTGCTGTGTCTCTCTGGAGATGGTGAAATATTCAGCTCAGGAGGTCAGAAACCCTTTTCTGCTGAATGCTTGTTGGTGGTCTTGGAGTGAGCAACTAGTCCAAGGCTGGAGCTCTCTGCTCCCAGCTGTTCCAAGGGATGTGGGAACAGCTGTGAGTGCATTTGTAAGAGTCTGTTCAGATCATGCAGAATTATTTCATGAGGGTGAGGCTTTGCTGCTCTCCATGACAGGGGGAAACAAAATTTAGTGAAGTAATGGAAGATGAATTTGCAATACAGAGAGTGAAGATTAAGGATAATTGTGGACTGAGGTAGTGCACTGCATAACTGTAGTTAATAAGCAAACTCAAGAACTGGTGAAAAGAACCAGCACTTGTCAGTGCCTGATTTTTTTTTTTTCTAATTCTAAACTTGTATTTCTTTTTGAAGTGAAGGAGAAAAAAGCCAAAATGATGATGAAAGATAATTTCCTGTCAAGTTTTCAAAACCTTGACTGGAAATGTTAATGGAAATGAGAGGGGGTTTTAAATTTTTTTTTTATTTTCTCCTGAAATATTAATCTGAAAAACATAGTATGGTTTTTCATTTAGAATTTTCTTTTCAGGAAAAACTCATTTATCTGATGAACAAATAAAACATGGAGAGAAAGACAGCACAACCTCTTTTTGTTCTACTCTCTGATTAAGGACATAGTGTAGCTGAAATATGTTATACTTTAAAATGAAAGTTCAAGGTAATTTTACTTCATAAGACATATAAAGTACTTGGAGTTTTCCTGGCTTTAGTACACTTTCATGAAAAGTTCATACCCACCAAATCTTGGAAGATGGAAGGAATGGGAGCTAGCCTCCCTGTGGTTGGACACTACCAGGCATGTGTTATCTAGGAGAGTCATGAGGGGCTGACATGGAGACATGTGCAGTTTCATGTTCTATAATTTAGCTTTTCCTAAAAGTGTAATTAATGAGAACTCATTATTCTGAGACCTAATTAAACTTCTATATGCAGGCAGCAAGTTTAAACAGAGCCCTTATCTCCAACAGTCAAGAAGAAATCTTTAATCAAGAGATTAAAGAGGTGTTTGTAAATACACTTCACAAGTCGCCCAAGGAGATGATTTTTATGCTGCTGAAACTGTATTTTTCTCAGCACATGAGCAAGCAGCAGCTCTCTTTTAAACACAAGCAGCATGTGCAGCTGGAGGAAGTGGGGTGCAATGATCTGAAGCAGAAATGTCTAGGGCAGAGTGAGTGGGGAGCCCATTCTCTTGGCATGAGGACAACTCGGCTCTCATTTGCGTCCCACCTGGCAGGAAGCATCTGTCAGAGTGCTTGGACATCCCTTCAGCTGGGATAAATAGAGGAGAAGTGCCACCTGCTGTAATGCTGCCACCACAGCCCTGCAGCCTTTGCTCCCAGGCAAATCTAAGCACTTATACAAATACCTTTTCTTTACGGTCAATAGAAATTAAAGCCTAACATATATGAAAAAAGGGGGGAAATTGCTGATTTAGGCTTTAAAATATTTCATCTCCTTATTTCTTGTGCTCTGCATTATTTCAGGTTTTCTTGTGGATTTTTTTAGAATCACAGTAGTTATTACCTTCTGTCTGGTATCAGGTCTGGGCATGTTTTATATTCTCTCCTCTTTTCACAGTGTAGCAATGAGTTGAAGAAGGGCATTAGCATTTCCATTCATGTTGTAGCACTGAGGTGTGGATGTTTGCCACGGGTTGCTAATTGGCAGGAAAGTGGCAGGAATTTGATCACACAGCAGGGCAGAAACATGGCTGCAGTGTGCAATTTTTGCTAATTTTTAAAAAACTTGTGTCAGTGTGTTGGTATACTGGTTGAATACGCATTCTGCTTGGAAAGTTGGAGTAAATAAGTGACTTGAAATTTACAGTGTAAACAGAAATTAATCAGGTAAGGCTAAACTCTGTAATGCTTAAGCCTTTCTGTAAATAAGGAAGATTGAATCTGATAACCTTTCTTTTTCTAATTTCTAGGTCCTGGGATTGCTTTTGTGGTTTACCCAGAAGCTTTAACTAGGCTGCCCCTCTCTCCCTTCTGGGCTATAATATTCTTTTTGATGCTTCTAACTCTTGGATTAGACACAATGGTAAACTGCTTTTGTGTACCATTATTTTGCTTTTGATTTTCTTATTTATTTGTTTGGAGTACCATGCAATTGATTACCATTTCTCATGTGGGCAGTGTGTCATGAAAAAAGAGGAATGAAGTAAGGTCATCAATGCTGAAATAATTTTGGCAATTTCGGTTCTGCCATCTGAGTATTTAACACCTAGGACTCGAAATACTCTCTTATATTGTTTTATATCCAGTTGGACCACTTTGTGTGCACTGAAATGAACCCTTTTTTTGTTTTTCAGTTTGCCACCATCGAGACTATTGTGACCTCTGTGTCAGATGAATTCCCCAAGTACTTACGTACACACAAGGCACTGTTCACTCTTGGGTGCTGTGTGTCCTTCTTCATCATGGGATTTCCTATGATCACTCAGGTAATGGCACTGGCTTTGAGCATCACTGTCTGTCCCCAGTCCTCCTCTGGTGACTGCTTTCCTCCTGCACAAGCTGCAAAAGATTTAGCTGGAGGTGTGTTTGAAAGCCTTATTAAAAAAAAAAAAAGATGCTCTGATATATTCTTAAAAGACTTTGCTGTTCAAATCTTTCTGAGAATCAGACTTTAAAAATTTTCTCTAGCCAAATATCTCCAAAATAGTAATGTAAATTAAGTATTCAACCCACATGGATAGGGGGCAGGGTTAGATTAGACATTAGGAAGAAATTCTTTCCTGTCAGGGTGATGGTGCCCTGGCACAGGTTACCCAGAGAAGCTGTGGCTGCCCCATCCCTGGAAGTGTCCAAGGCCAGCTTGGATGGGGCTCTGAGCAGCCTGGGATAGTGTGAGGTGTCCCTGCCCATGGCAGGGGAGTTGGAATGAAATAATCTTTAAGCTTTCTACCCATTCTATGCATAAATAAAAAAAATTTGAGTGTTATATAAATATGCACATCTGTTTTGAGTGCCTTTCCTCTGAGATTAGACATATACTGATGGTCTTAGTAAACTGTGGAGTTAGTGCTGGAATTCCCATCTACTATTGATATACTTCAATGTTTTCCTCACTAATACCTGCAGCATTATATATAATTTCAAGATAGATGCACAAAATCCTAATATTTAATCCATCCTTTTCCCCCTTTTGTCTTTCTTTTGTTCCCCCTTACCTCATCACCTACTAGCCCAACTTTGCTGTTCTAAAGCCCAGGAAGGATTCAGTCCTTTATTCACTTGAATTATGCTGCTTAACTCCCTCATGGAGACAGGATATTAAATCCCTTCCAAACAGATGAACTGGACTCATTATTGTGGTAGTTTTGCTTTTAATTGTGATTTTGCTTTTGACATAGTATTACATGGTTTGAGACACTGCAGCTGGAAGGTCTGATCACAGTTCCATCCTTAATCTTAAAGGACTGAATTCAAAGTCTTCCCAAGCTGTCCTAGCTAGCAAAATCAGGTGTACCCTCTGATTTTTTCTTGTATTTGATATTCATTCAGCCAGAAAGAAGCAGCTATAGTGCAGCATGAGCCTGTGTCTAGTAGATGTTTGAAAGCTTCCTTGGCTCCTGTTCCTCTCCAATCTGCCTGCCTCAATGCCAAGAATAATCTTTTATCTTTCTTTCCTTAGGGTGGAATGTATATGTTACAGCTTGTGGACACTTATGCAGCCTCTTACTCTCTTGTCATTATTGCCATCTTTGAGCTTGTTGGAGTTTCCTATATCTATGGTAAGAAAATATTGTTACTGGACTGCCTATGTCAAAGCAACATTTTAGCAAATGATAAAGTTAAATTCTTAAGGAAATGAATAGTTTTTCTTTGTAATAAAAAGCCTCAAAATTCTCTTATTTAGGACAGAAGCATGATAGGACTTCAGGATACCTTTAAATGCATGTATTCAAAAGATTTTCATACAGTCTCAAGTAATTTTTCACCAACAGGTCAAAGATATGAGTAAGAGAATGGACCAAACATTTGGTGACACTTTTCCAAGGGTGCTTTTGTGTCCCTTTTAGGGACAGAGACCTCCTGAGCCAATAGAGGTGTCTGCATTTGCAGTGGGTGACACTGGCTGGATGCCAGGCACCCACCAGAGCTGCTCTATCACTGCCTTCTGCAACTGGACAGGGGAGAGAAAATATAACAAATGTTCATGGGCTGAGACAAGACTGGCACAGATTATTCAACCAATACTGTAATGGGAAAACAGACTCAATTTGGGGATATTAATTGCATTTATTGTTAAGAAAATCAGAGCAAGATAATGAGATAAAAATAAATCTTAAGAACACCTTAACCCCACCCCTCCCTCCTTCCCAGCTCTATCTCCTCCCCACAGAAGGGCAGGGAGATGGGGAATGGGAGTCATGGTCAGTTCATCACAGGCTATTCCTGCTGCTGCTCAGGAGAGGAGCCCTTCCCCTGCTCCAGTGTGGGGTTATTCCCACGGGAGACAGCTCTCCATGAACCTCTCTAATATTAGAGTCCATTTCATGAGCAACAGTACTCCATGAATGTAATGTGAGCCACTCTTCTATGGGGTGCAGTCCTTCAATGACAGCCTGCTTCAGCAGAGTCCCCCACAGTGCCACAAATCCTGCCAGGACACTGTTCCAGGGTGAGCTCCTCTCTCCACAGGTCAGCAGCTCCCTGCCAGGACCCTGCTCCAGCATGGGCTTCCCACAGGTTCACAGCCTCCTTTGGGCATCTCCCTGCTCTGGTGTGGGCCCCTCCATGGGCTGCAGGTGGATCTGTGCATCCCTGTGCCCTCCGTGTGCTGCAGGGACACAGCTGCCTCACCAGGGGCTGCAGGGGAATCTCAGCTCCAGTGCCTGGAGCACCTCCTGCCCTCCTTCTGCCCTGACCTGGCTGTCTGCAAGGCTGTTCCCCTCACATATTCTCACCCTGCTCTTCTCTGGCTGAAATTACTTCTGCACAATACCTTTTTCTCCTTCTCAAATCTGTTATCAGAGGCATTACTCCCATCATGGTTGGCTTGGCCTTGGCCAGCAGCAGGTCCATCCTGGAGCCAGCTGGGATTGGCTCTGGCACACACAGAGGAAGCTTTTACAGCTTCTCACAGAAGCCACCCCTGTAGCACCACTGCTACCAAAACCTGTCCCTGCAAACCCAACACAGCACTTAACAACTTTTGAAGGCTTTTTTCTACATAGACATCCAGCCTTCCCTTCTTCCTATTTGTCCATAACATAGACTCAAGACTGTACAGCTGCTCAGCACAATTAATTATCCAGAGTGCTAACACCAGTCATATTGATCCATGTTGATGTACATTAAATTGTGAGGAAGATCCTCAGTCAGTATAAAACACTGCAATTACCACAAAGCTGCTGTAGTTACAACCATTGACACCAGCCGCCTCATGTTTTCAGGAGACTGATTATTGGAAATGTGAAGATCTTCCAAATACATTATTTGGTGATTAATTTATGCCTGGATTGTAAGGCTGTTTCTGCTATTTCTGTGGATGGGAATGAATTATATAGTTTAATCAGCTAGGCATAAAAATCCAAGATGTTCTGCTGAAGCTGTGTAGCACTGAATTTGGGTTCTGGCCCTTTTCACTGAATACTTGTACCTGCCTGTGTTGTGGAGTCCACTGTAACATAAGTGCTTTAAAATACAGTACAGGGTTCAAATCATGGAGGATTTGGTGCTCTTGCTTGAGAAATAAATGTTAGAGACAGCACAGGGAATAAGCCCTTCATTGTTTTCTTTAGTTTCATGGAAATACAAAGGTGTATTTTAATGTCCACTGGCATCCAATTTAGTGAGTATTCCTGAGAGATTGGCTGCTAATCCAGACATGACCTAGTGAGGAAATGTTACAGAATATAATGGAAAAATTCAAAATACAGAGAGAAAAGTTGATTTAGTCATGTTTTGGTTGAACAAAATTCTTGGCTTTATGTCCCTGGAATGTAAGTAATTCAATTAGAGTTGGTTTAGAAGTGAAATGAAACCCAGCTTCTCTAAAATCAATACACTTTCATAGGAGGACACGAGTAGAGAGGCTTAAAAAGATGTTAAGGGTTTGCTGGGGATTTTTTGGCTTTCCTTCTCCTCCTCACTTTGCTGACAGTATGCCTGAATCACGCTGTACTAGATATTTTCACTCTTCCTGGCCACCAGCATCAACAGCATCACCTGGTCTGTGCCAAAGCTTGCCCCCTTTAAAGCCATTGCTATTAGTGTGAAAGAGAAAAATTCTGTGTTTAAAATATTTTTAATATTTTAAAAACTACTTAAATCTGTAACATTTCTTTTCTCTGCATGATTTTAAATAAGGATGAAGCTAAATAGGGAGCAAGAACTGGCTCTGTTCCTCCTCTGAACACTGTGTGGCAGAAGCACTGCAGACCAGCCTTTGTGGAATGACATTTTATTAAGTTTGGAAGAGAAAACTACTCTGGCCAGTGTTTGCTTTGCCCAGAAATTCCAGTACCCCTTAAAACAGCAACATTTATGAAAAACATAAAATAATGCAGAAATAATAATGGCTCTGTAAAGGAAGGACCTGGACAGAGGAGAAATTTTTTTAGTGAGATATTACTTTAGTGTAATCAGATGTGGAAAAGGTTTGACAAATTACCAATCATTGTTTTTATGCTTTCTGTACAACTGATTGTTCATCAACAGATGTTGGTAAAGCCTTTGCTATAAACAATTTCAAAGACTGTTCTCTGGAATTAACCTTTTGCTAGACTAAGGAGCTTCCTTTCTTTTAAATGAAAAAGGAAAGACTTAATTAAAATCATTACCTGTTTGACTAATGTACCAGAGCTACTTTTACTGTGCTAAACCTACTTTTGTAAGGAATATTCACAGAAATACATTTGTGATTTGTGTGTTGTAAATACAAGCAAAGCTGCTGCTTGGGTTATATTCCTTCAAGCAGTGCTTAAAATTGGCATAACATATTTTCAAGGTCTGGCAGCTGCTGTTTTACACTCCACTGACACCTTTCTCTGTGTACTTGTACTCTTCATGGCAAGCAGGTTGGCACAACAATGGCAGGTGCTTTTATGATGAAATAAATTTGTCTTTAGTTCTTGTTACATGTTCTGCTTGCTGAGCTTGTTGAGATTTTTAAATTAAAAAGAAACACACTTGGTTGTTTCCTTGTAATCACTTGTTTTTTGGTAGAGTCAGTGCTCCATAATCCAATCAAATGCACCTTTTTGTTTCACATGCTGGTTTAGAGGTTTATTCTCCAGTTGTTTATTCTTTAATTTATGATGAATGATTAGTAAAGAGCAGCTTAGAGGTGGGGATATTAATTTAATCATCAGCATAATTCCCAGTATTGCATTTTGTAACATGAAGCTAAAGACAAAAATCCCTGTGTTTGAGTGAAACACTGCTGGAAACTGAAAATATATGATGGTAACTTTGTTCATGCTCCTTCCAGATCTGTTTTTTGACAATTTGTTTTTGGGAAGGTTCGTTGTCAGAGAGAGTGGAAACTGCTGCTGTGTATTTCTAGAAAACGTTATTAATTTTGAACATTTTACCTGTAGCAGAATAGTGGAGTAGTTGTCTGGCTAGGTCTGCAGTTTCCTTTTTGATGGATTTTATATCTTAGCACTTATGAATACATCATTCCACTTCAGAGAGGGAAAAATCAGATATGGAATATCATGTGTTGTTCAGCAGGCCTGACTGATCTGAGAGGGAGACCAGATTTACTAAGATCTAAAAAAAAAAAAAATTGTGTTCTGTTAACTAAATTATCCTTTGCTTTTCTCCTGTGGAACTTTCACTGGAAATACATAAGTAGCATGTAATCCCTCTATCTGTTTACATACATTTGACTCCTGAATTGCTAATATTTAAGAGTGCCTTACTGTGAATATTGTGAATGGCTACTGACCATTCCAAGAAGAAACTTTTTTTTTTTTTGAAATTGGAGTTTCAAACAAATCTGTGCAAGTTTAATGAAGATAGCATGAATTTTGGAGGCAGAAACCCCTGGTAATTATCCAATTAGGTATCCCTTCTTTGCAGCAGCAAGTGTGGCTGGAGTAGAACCTTCAAATGAGATTTAAACTTTTGGGAAATACCCATCAGCCTGTACCTTGTGCTGCTGCAATTAGTTTCAGACCAGCTTTGTTCACAGCACAGCCCAGCTGGCTGCTGTGTGAGCATCTCCCTCACACTCACTGCAGGTGCTGCACAGGTAAATCAAACACAGGGGCAAATCTTTCCATTGCAGCAAAAATCTCCTTTCAGGTCCATCACATGGTGACCTTGGAGGTTACATTTTGTCCAGACATAAAAACGTCTATTACAAAATAGAGAAGGACCAAATTAGTCAGACTGGTGCTGAAGTACAGTAATTCCATGGGACATAAAAATTACATGTATTTTACAGAGGAGAGGCTTTCTGAAGAAGAACACTTGTGGTAGTCAGTAAAAGAGAAAAAGAGGGAAAGAAATTACACTTACAGAAAAAAAAGTGACCTCTGAGTAACCATAGTTCAATTTTCTGAGCTTACATCTGCTGCTGGTTTTAATTTTTTCCCCTCCCCTAAATATAGTCCTTGCAGTCCCACTTTCCTGTTAAATTTCTGTATTTTTCTTCTCTGTTCTTTATCATAACAGGGTTCTTTAGCTGTTCTCTCACATGCTATCTGCCTGAGCTGCCTCTTAAGGGCTGCCAAACACCCCCCAGCCCTGCTGCTTTCTTCAAGCTGCATCAGGAGGCACTGGATGATGAAACAATGCTATTTTTTTACCTTCTTAATTCTTAGAACAATCAGGTGGATAGATTTATTTCTCCTTGATATCAACAGAAAGGCTTCCAAATTAGGTACCTCGAGCCTGGGGATTATCCCTTCCTACACTCAGCAGCTGACTCTATACAATAAGGAATTAAGTAGTTTATTACTTTGTTAGAAGCATTTCCTCCCTTACTCAATGCCTTTTCTTCAGTATTTAAGCTTTCCATACATTATGCAAGTCAGACAAAATGCTGCAGAATACTGCTTTGCAAAATTTAGATAAAATTGGCTGAAATTTTTAAAATTTATGTGGAAGATGAGCTCAGACTTCTCTCTTCTTACTACAATTAGGAAAGCTGGAATCAGTTTTAGGGTTTTTTTGTTTGTTTTGTGTTTTTAACTTTTGGATAAATCACTAATAATGAAATTACTAATAGCTAACTTACTAATAACCACAAGGGAATAGCAGCTCCTGACTAACACACCTTTTCTTGTCATATGGCATGGCCAGGGAGGAGCTGCAGTGGAGCTGAAATATGATTTTCCAATCTTGCATTTTTTATTAACTCAACTAACTTTATAGATGCAGTCAATACAATAATCTGAAGAACTGACACATCAGTTGATCTTTTTGTTCAGACAACATTGAATATAATTTAAAATGTTTACAGATACTCTCTAGGAATTTTAAATATCAGTTATGCATCAGGTGAAAAAGAACAGGACATTACCAGTTTCAGTGCTAAGGGGTACAGCTGTAATCCAGTCATGCAGCAGGTATAGAGAAGCTGAAATATTGCCTGTGCTGAAGTAGGTATGCAGATATTAAAAAGGCTGATCTTCAGAGGGAAGTAAAACAAATAGACAAATTGCAGCTACCCAGTACATACTGTTAATGCTTTGACACAAAATATACTGAACACCTAATCTCAATGTTAAAGCTCAATTGCTTTAATCCTTCAGAAAGAAGTATTTTATAGAAATGGCTCCCACCCTATTAGCCCCATTTTTTACTGTGTAGTTAGATCCTCCAAGGAAGTTTTTAGATGAAAAGTTGGAGTTTGTTTTCGTAGTTAGACACAAGGGAGGGCACCAGAGCTCTCTGGCAGACTGCAGCTGGTTTCTTTCACACCTAATTGCTTTTCCATTTGCTGTTTACAGGATTGCAAAGATTTTGTGAAGATATAGAAATGATGATTGGATTTCAGCCAAGTAAATTCTGGAGAGTCTGTTGGGCATTTGTGACCCCAACTATTTTAACAGTAAGCAAAAAAAAAAAAAAAAAAAAAAAAAAAAAAAAATAAATATCTTCTCGAAAGAGTTTTGTTGTTGTTTGTTCATTATTCACTATTCATGATATTTTTGGGGGTTAGACCTTGGATGCAGATTCTTAAAGACAGTGCATGTGTTCTTGCCATGGGTATGTATAGAAACAGTGTAAGTAATGGTGTTTTTGGTGGAGAGGGATGGTGAGTCTGCCAGGAAAATGTTGGCTGTTTCCTGGCCATGTAAAATGCTGCTATGGCACATTATTTCATGACAGCATTATGGATTATTGTGTATATATATTTATAAATGTATATGTGTGTATGTGATATTTGTGTACGCACAGGGAAAAGAAAAGGCAAGATCCTCCTGTGTGCTGTCAGATTGAGCTAGGGGAAAAAAACCCATATTTTATTGACACAGCAGCTGATGTAGGAGGGATACTTTGGCAAGGCTGAGGTGGGAGCACGAGTGAAAAAAGGAGAGCGAGGCCCCGGGAGATGGCGCTGCTGGACAGCGGCTGCGGCGGGGGAAGGAAAGGAGACTGGAATCTAAAAACAGTGTTTGGGGGTTTTTGGGTATTCTTCCTATTTCTCTTCCACTTTCATTTCCTCCCCAACACCCCCCTTCCAATTCTGTTAGTATTTGCTTCACATTTACGTCTCCATTGAATCAAAAAATGTCACATTCTCAATTTCACCACTGCTATGAAAGTTTTTTAAGTCCAGGGGACCAAATCTGCATTTACCATCTAGGTTTCTTAGCACAGTGCTTCCTTTACATTTCAACCTAAGTGCAGACGCAATCTGCAATCACATATAATTTTTTTTTTTTTACAGAAGAATGAAATTATTATTTCAGCCATTTCAAAAGTTTTTTGCTTGACAAATCAGCACAAAACAGCAGAGCCTTCCTTCACCAGTATCTCTCTTTGAGAGCACATACTTCCACTTGGAAGTCCTCAAGAGCCACAGCAATATTCTGCATTTATGCAGAGTTTTAAATGCTTATCATTTCACAGCAGGGCTAAATAGTTCCTACAAGTCACACAATCACAGAATGGTTGGGTTGCAAGGGACCTTACAGCTCATCTCATTCCACCCCCTGCCATGGGCAGGGACACCTCCCACTGTCCCAGGCTGTTCCAAGCCCCATCCAGCCTGGCCTTGGACACTTCCAGGGATCCAGGGGCAGCCACAGCTTCTCTGGGTGAGTATTCTCAGCTGTTCAGGTACAGGATGAGAAAAGTTTCTGGAATTTCTGAAAAGGCACACATTTTGAAACAGTAAGTATGAGCTCAGCTGGAGGGTGGAGGAGCAAAGCAGGGACTCTCTTGTCCTTTGAGGTGCTCCTTCCAGAGAAGTTGTATTTCAGCTCATGTGCTGGGAAGTTCCTATGTGTGCTGTTCTTTAGTGCACTGTAAGCTTTGGCAAATCTTTTTATTCCTGGAGGGGGAAGAAAAAGGCACTGGATGAAGTTGATAACTTCAGTATTTCAGTATTCAGTTAATTTATGAATGGGGACTTTTTTTTCTGAAAAACTGGAACAGGTTTAGTTTTTGCAGACAGGAATGCCTGTGTGAAGGGACCAGTGAGTTTTGAGAGCTCAACAAAACCCTGAGGTGTGAAGAAATGAAATTTTCTACTGTGAGAATGATTTCTCCAATGGGTAAAACGAAGCTGGTCTATTTTTCTTGCATAGATTTTCTTTACCAGTTGTTTTCAGTGCACTGCAGTATTGCTCTGTGTGAAAACCAGGTAGATCTATCTTGATTATCTGTTGTTTGATTGTGACAATGTATGCCTATAGTTTGCAAATCATTTTTTAAAAGTTTGAACACATACTCCAGTTTATAGTGTTAGGGTGACATCAGTGGTAATTGTCTTCTCTTGGTGACCTTGTTAAAAATGAAGGCATGTGCACATGGGATTTTTTTTAGCTGTTTTTTTTCAGCTCTTTTTTCAGTGGTTATTTTCAAGATGCTGCCTTAGACCCTGTTTTACACTTCTGAAGGGAATTGTAAGGCTTTTTTGCAAATTGCTCAGATCCTTTACTAATCAGACTTGTTCTTGTAGCTACTGTCAGTAATCACAACCAGGGAATAGGAAATTATGTTGTTTGCTAAGGAAAACAAATTTGAACTGACCATGTTTACTCTCTAAACTTGCATGTTCTGCTGTTGTTCCCTCCAAATGCAATATTTAGTGAATTTACAGTGAGAAATAAATTGACACTGATCAGTCATAATTCAATTTTTATGCAATGGAAACAGAAAAAGCAAAACCAAGCAATGAATTCTTTTCTATTATTGCCTCTGTAAAGCTAATATTTGATACATTTGGATAGCTTAATATTAGACTTTCATTAGACTGCACATCTCTGGAACTAAAGCTCATCATTTTTATATGTGCCTTCACCTAGTTATACTTCTATAAATCTTCTGTGTGCAATTATTGCAAGCACAGGCATTTTCCAAAAGTTACTGAATTATGCACAAATGTAAGCAGATGTATTGCTGTTCATACAGGAAGTGAAATAGAGAACTTAGCATAATCACATTAGGTAAAACTGCCAATAGACCACATAATAAAGCATGTTACTCTAGGGACAAGACTCTAATTTCAATTATTCTGGCACAAATACAGTGATTTCTGTCTGATTTTGCAAGATTTTCTTGAAGCTCATTAGATTCAGGCTCTGACCCATTTATTAGAGCTTGTGGCAGCACCCTGCCTTAGGTGTGTGTGCTTTTATCTGTATTCCATATACACCAACTCTGTGTGTGGATACCCACCATTTGTTGCATAGCAGGCTTATTTTGCTTACTCAAACATATTTGTTCTCCTTTCTTGTCCCCAGTTTATTCTCTGCTTCAGTTTTTACCAGTGGGAACCCATGACTTACGGAGCTTACCACTACCCAGGCTGGTCCATGGTGCTCGGGTGGCTGATGCTGGCCTGCTCAGTCATCTGGATCCCAGTTATGTTTGTGATAAAAATGCATCTAGCCCCAGGCAAATTTATTGAGGTAATTCTTCTGTCTTTTTGCTGTTTGAAAATATGGCCACAGGAGACTGTCTATTTTATTTTACATTGATTTTTTTGATATTGAATGTCTAATACTTCCTAGATTACTTTCTGGTAAACTAGATATTGTGTTGCAAAGAGATGCTCTGTTGATTTAAAATGTAGACCTTCTATTCCTAGTTTCTCAAAAAACATGGTCCTAAATTATGGAGTGGTTTGTTTTATGAGATCTAGACAAATTTAATGAGGTTTTGTATGGCTTTCTTGGAAGAAAGTTGTTCTAGATTTGTTGGCCTTCTTGCAAAAGCAGCATATAGCCACAGGAAGCCTCAGCTGCTGGGGTGTATCGTGCCCAGGGAGCTGGCAATCAGCACCAGGAGAGGTCAACCAGGAGCTGTGCAGAGTGAGGGGTTGTTGGGTGCTGGAGTCATCCAGGTTGTGCTCCATGAGGTTGTGCCACTCCCTGGAGTCCTGGAATAAGATGTAGAGCAGGAAAGCTTTTCCTGCATCTCAAGCTGCTCGTTATAAAATGCAGCTGGCAGTCTTTGCTTTCACGCTTCATCTCTATTCTTCTTGAAGTAGCTGATCCTTTCTGGCACCTGGGCTTAAAATAATTCCAGGTGGCAATTTATTTTTAATTTAAGCTTCTTTTGTTTATTTTGCTAATTGGATTCCTGACACTTCCCCCCACTGCTTCAGAAACGTGGTGGTCACCTACTTCTCTCCATCCCCGTGTCCTGTCCCTGCCTGTCACCCCCCTTTCCCTGGCTGTTCCCATCCTGCTGGCTCCTCAGTCCTGGCAGGGCATGGTACAGCAATGCCAGCATTTCCTCCCTTCATTGCCTTGCTTTGTCTTCTGGAGAAGCTCAGTGCTCTTATTTTAGGTCTTTGAAGCTTTCTCAGTTCTGCCTTCTCATCACTGCCTGCTGCTTGTGCTGCTCCCACCTTGGGAGAATGAACAGACACTCACTCCCCTTTTTGTAGCTGCTTTTGCAGTTCAGCTTCCCTGCAAATCCCACTGGGGCTGTTTCTTGCTTCAAAAATGAGAAGGAGAGGAAATATACTAAAATAGTATAATCTTTTTGGTCTCTCAATATGTCACAGTACACATGCCTAAGGGAAAAGACCATGCATCTCTGCTTCCCATAGAGCAAAGGAATTTTGTAGGAGGGGAATTTTCACAGTGGTGGGACACCCTAGGGAGAACATCCAAGCAATAGGCAACGAGGCCACTTGTCTAAAGGGTCATTCAGCTCTTGTGTAGAGCAGACTGGAGTGCCTGGGTCAGCTGCCCTAATGGAAATGAGCTAATGTGGAATTAGATTTACTTGCTCCTTGTCTCTTAAGCTTCTCTCACTGACACAAATAGTTCTGCTTCAAAACTTCTCCTGCGTAGAACTGGCATACATATTGCCACAAAAATCAGGTGCTTCCCTTGCTGCCTCTCCAGGTGTGCACCCAAAGAAACACCCAAGAGTTGGAATTGTTTTGAAAGGGCTTTTGCTGAAGATATTTCAAATGTAGTCTGGTATTTTCTCAATATTGAGTCTGCTGCATAAAATTATTATGGTTGATTTGGGAGGTAAAAGTTGCAAACTGGTAATTAGGCAGAGATTAAAATAACTGATAGAGAGGTCTGATTCACTTTATTAGGTAATAAACATATAATTGTTCCCTCTAAAGTCATCAAAAAGATGTTTTCTTTCCTTTTTATCTGTGAATGCACCAATCAAATTATACATTCAATAAAAAACTCTGGAAAGATCAGAAAATTTTCATTGTTTTCTAGGTTGACGTTCTCCTCTTTTTTTTTCCCACAGATATAAGCAAAATATTTTGTCATCTCAAAATTAAAATCTTTCATAGTGATGTACTGCTTTTTGGTAATTTGTATACTTTGGGGAAATATACTAAATAGAAATCCAATTATTTTAATGCACTTGCCCACTGCTTAGACCATTGGGCACATGTCCTTCAGTGAGAGCCTCACATCCTGTAGCAGTGGTTCTGAGCTCCTCTCACATGGTGTGGGGGAGCATGCATAATTAAAACCTGGGCACTTTATCCTCTGTTAATCTTGAAAACTTCATGCAAAACAAACACCGAGCAGTGGAGCATTGCTTGGCCATCATCAATAATCCCAAATGAGCCTATCCTCCCTTCTCCTGCATTGTAATTCTGCTCCATGACACGAATGAGACTCTCTTTTCTCTCCCCCATGGCAGAGGCTCAAGCTGGTGTGCTCTCCACAGCCTGACTGGGGCCCGTTTCTGGCCAAGCACCGCGGTGAACGCTACAGGAACATGATTGATCCACTGGGAACCTCCTCCTTGGGACTTAAACTGCCAGTGAAGGATATGGAACTGGGGACCCAATGCTAATAATTATTACAAAAGGCTGGCAATAACGTTGTCAGCCTTTTCTGATTTTTTTTTTTCAATTTTTTTTCGCTACCATTTCTTCTTTTCTTTTCTGCAGTGCCTGAAAGTGGTTGCTTAGGAAAGCAGGACTTATTGTTGCATGCCATAGGGGGACCTAACTAGACCACTTCCAGGTGTAGGTGATGCCCATGACATGTTCTATACCTGGTGACACAGCAGAAGCCCTGTGTATGACAGGTGACATAACCAGGTGTTGTCAGGTGATGCAGGAATAAACAAAACCAAACCGAAAAATCTTTAGAGGAGATGAGGTGTGCAGTTTGATCCATTTCCCACAAGCACCTTTTGTAACAGGTGGCTGTGATGGGACTAGGGTTTTGCTACCAGTGTATTCCAAGGAAGGTTCAGCCCTCAAATATGATGGAAGTGAGCAAAGAATGGGATCTCCTATAGTCCTGATATAAATCCAGCATAAGGCTTCTATAGCAATGGGGTTGCTTTTTCTGCACTGACCCATTGTGTCTGCACACTTCCTTTAGGATTCATACTAACTTGGAGGGATTATGTTATTTAAACAAGTGGAGACCCTTTAAACAGCACGCCAGGAAAGCAATATATGGGGTGAGAACAGAAACATGATGAACACTTGATCTTTTCGAGTAGAAAAATAAGAAAAAAGTTTTTAAAAAATGATCAATTGAGACTGGAACTAAACTGCATTTGAGCCTAGAAGCAGTTTGGAAATGATATCAGAGTGAGTTGTATGGGCATCACTGTTTAAAGTCCTGTTATATGTTTCTTTTGATAATTTGATATCTGTCATTTCCACTAGGAATGCCTCAGTTATAAAAAGTGTCTGACAATTTGCTCTACACCGAGTGCACCTGTGGTTTTACTCACTTCAATACTCTCAATATATCTTTGTTTTTTTCTCTGCTTTTGTTTACAGTATCTCCTCAAGAAGCCATCATATAATTTGTGCCTAACTTTGTATTCTTACAGTGGTAAATGTAGTCTAGTTACCACCTGAAAACAGTTATTAGAAGTTAGATGTGCTGTTCAACTTTGTGACTCCCCGTTCATTTGCCTATAAGCACCTTTATATAACCTATAACCTTTAGATGGTATATTCTTCTCTTTCAGCCAACGGGGAAATAGCAGGACCCCCCCTTGTCTATATATTATATATATAGCACGTAAATTCTTCAAAGAAGTATTCTCTCTGAATTGTGAATAGGGTATTCTTTTCATTAAAACATTTTCATTAAATAAAATAACCCAAATCCACAAGAATTAACCACTGCAGTCATCCACACAGATGCAACATTAGACTAGAAAATGCAAGGGTTGGGGAGAGAGGGCAATTTAGTAGAGGGCCATCATAACATTTCATAGTAGTAGGGCATCCTAAATCATTACATTTTAGAAATCAGATATATGCAGTCATATGAATATTAGACTTAAATAGTTTTGTTACCTATTGGACAGAGTAAAAAATAGAGCTTTTTAAGAGTACATTTATTTACCTAAATAGAAAATTAGCCCAAATTATTGTAAATGCACTAGAATGAGGGAGAAAAATATATCTTCAATAATTGGCAAAACTTAACCTTTATTATCTTGTTATATCCTATACACACATATATGATATTTTTTAATGGTGATCAGTGTCCATGTAGTGTGTGCTAGTGATGTTTTATGTCCCTATAAATATCTTACCAATCAATGTAGAAATGATGAGCTTAGCAGTTTAGCCAGTTTTTTCCTCCCCACAGACACTGCTGTAGTAGCCTGTAAATGTTCTTTCTTTTCAGGGGACTGTTTCTATCCCATTCTTTTGTCTGTCTTCATATTACAGGGTCTCAGGTAAATCCTCAGTTCATGTGTGTCTGTAGATCAGTAGGTGTGTTGTTTTCATCCCGTTGAAGAAAACAAAAAACTAAACCTTAAAGTAACCCTTCCACAAATCGTTAACTCCTTTCCTCTGTGTGTGTGTGTATATATATATGTATATGAAATATATTAATCATTTTGCTGAACTTCCTCTTTCACGAGGCAATTAGTGTTGCCAGTTCTAGGCACTGCTGGAGACCTTTAATCCTCACACAAAACAAGTGCAGCACTATCAGGGGTTGTCACCCAGGGCAGGGAGGGCAGATTCCACAATATTTTACACTGACCCCTGAATCTCTGCTCCACGGGCTCTCGTTGGTCCCTGTCTCACACAGCAGCAAGACAGGACTCTCCTGTGAGCTTCTCTGCCTTAAAGCTGTTCCCCCTTGCTTCAGCTTTGCCTGCTATTTTAATAAAATACATGCTATTCTTACTTCTGGCTTTTAATTTCCTGACAGAGGTTGGTTTGAGAAGCCATGCTCTGTTTGACCTCATGAAGGTCCATAAGGATGAGCTGGAAATTTGGTTCCCATGTCTAGGTGGGGCTGAGGGACCTTCCCTGGGTGCAGAAAGGAACCTAAGTCAGCATCCCTCTTGGGAATGACATACTTCTGTTGGGATAAATGACTTTGGGTCTCTCTTGACCAATATTCCCTCACATCTTGGTTTGATTTTTGGACTCCAAGCCAGTTTTTCTTCTCTACTGCTGTCATTAAAAAACAACAACAAATATCTGTAGGTTTAGTCCTCTTTGAAGAAGAGAAAACACAGTTGAATAGTTTGAGAGTACTGAATCTTTTCACTTCTCTCAAGGCATGCCTTGGAACTGGGATTAACTCGTTGCCATTAAGTTCCCTCAGTGTAAGGATGCCAGTTACTGCCTGCCTGAATTATAAAGAGATATCATTTGAAGGAATACTGCTGGGATATTATATCTTTTTGGCTTGGATTACCAAACCAGACTGCATATGAAATTGCAACTGAATTGCTTTCCATGATTTATGTAATTAATCCGCTTGCTTTTAATTTAGATGTTGTTCCTGTGCCTGCTAAGTCATTAGCACAGGATTAGGCTTGAATTTGAAACTCTGTAAACAGATGATTGTGATTTTTGTGCTAGCTGATCTTTGTCTTCAGCTTTGACCCCATTGCTAGGCTTGCAAAAACCTTTGGAAAAGGGGAGAAATGCATACAAAAATCACAGAAGATGTTAAGTTTTCACTGTATGTGAAAAGCAGGGTTTTATTTTGGTCACATGAGACTTTTTCTAAAGTATTTTAGTGTCCAATTCTGAAAGTTGAGATTAAATTAACCAGCAGTGTCTTCTTTAAATGAGAAGTTACCTTGAAGTTTGGGAATGCACTTCATTTACAATGTTCTAAGGAAAGTTTGCATGTACTTTGATAATTTTCTAAAAATAAATTTAGTAACTAATAGCATAACAGTAAAGATCTTTAAAAGAAAAAAAAAAGGAGGGGAAAAAGCCATATTAGTAAAAATGTGATGTATGTACTTTCAGATCTATCTATCTTGTGAGTAAAAAATGTTTAAATTTGGTGAAATTATGATGCATATTTTTCTTTGAAATTGAATTGAATTTCTGGATGAGCTGAGATGCATTATTGTATGCATTAAAGATTATACCTAATGCAAATGCTTGCCATCTTCAAATTCTTTGGGGTCTTCCTACTGTTTTTAATATGCAATGTTCAAAACCTGTGTTTCAGCTAGACAAGGCAGCACTTTGTTTCCAAAAGAAGGGTTTAACAAAATGACCTTTAATTGAGAAAGACTAGGATTGTCTTTATATGATGTTTCAATTGAGTCCAAATAGTCTTTTGATTCATTTCTGCTCCAATGACCACATTAGACGTGCCTCCACACTGAAGATCATTGCTTCTGATACACTGTGTGACTATCTTACCATCAAATTCCAACATCTGATTGATTTTAAATACCTTTGGTCTTTTTGTTGTGTACAGTTGTATGGATAATATGATTCCTTTTTTCCTGTGTTAAAGCAGTGTTTATGTATGGCAGTCATTGGTCTCCGGTTGGTTTCTCACTCTGCAGCTCCACTTGCAATCAAGGACAGACTTGTAGGGACTGTGGGTTGCAAACAGCAGAACTTTTTGACCAGAGGCATCCCAGGAAGCTTCTCTGTTCTGCTGTTGTAAGAGACACTTGTTTCTTGGTTTGCAGTTAGATGGTGTGCACAGAAGGTACCTGGAAAATGATGATCCTGAGGGGCTCCTGTTGGTGACTTGAGGCAGGAGGGGAGAGGTGTTGGGATTTCTGCCTTTGTCACCCTCAGGCAGCCTACCACCAAAGAGAGAAGGTTTTCTTGAAGGGTTTATCATAATGGGAGAACTAGATTGGATCTTAATGCTTGCAATATTTTATTTGCCCATAACATTTAAATACATCTTCAGGTAACCATTTGCCTTATAGCTATCTTCCATTGTTAGGAAAATTGACTAAAACATGTTGTTATCTGTCCTTTATATTATGTAGTATTACCTTGTAAGGTAGATGCTTGGCTGGTATAAATTGTCACAGCTTTGTGTGGAGCTGTGACAATTTACACCAGCTGAGAATTTGCTCCCTGTGTCCTATGGCACTTTATTACAGACCCATCGCTGATGGGTTAAATCTTAATTACTTGCGTAATGTCATATATAAATATATATATATATATTTACAGGCATTCTATGGGGTACTGCTGCCTATGGATAAAGATTTGTACCCTAACCAGATCATTACATTTTTTTTCATTAGCTGTATGTGCAAAACATATATTGTTACAAAGAATGTATCACATGTATCTCATGTAGTACATATTATGTTGCTGTGTGTTGTTGATTTCAGAAACCATTATTCTTGAGGCCCTACCTCAAATTTTGTATTTATGTGTACAAATGCAATTTATTGTATTATATATTTGCCTAATATATTTGGATGTGATAAATTAAAATTATTCAATAATGTATGGGCTCTAAAGACTAAATAAATGTCCAGTGTTTAAAACAGAAATTACATCAACTTTTTTTGGTGAATTAAATGCCTCTTTTCCCACCACCTCCTTCCCCACCCAACACACACCACAAACATCATTCTTACTTAACACACAGCCTTAAGGTATCTTCAGAATTGATCCATTTGATTGTTAGAAACATTGAGCAGCAACTGGAAACAGCCCTCCTGGGAAATGGGGATGTTGCACAGCTGCAGAAACAAGTATCATTTAAATAGCTGGTTTCTTAACTATTGAGTGTTCTGTACCTTGTGGAACAATTGATTCCTTAACAGAGGGACAACTGGATTTGTTTAAATCCTTCTTATCCTATCAATTCAATTATCCCAAAGGTTGTTAAACTGTTAAAAACAAGAGAGGTTCATATCTACTGAAGATGCAAATTGGAGGCTGAAAGGAGGAGTGAAGAAGGAAAGTGTAAGGAACAGTTTCTGTGTTATTGTACCTCGTGTTCGAGTTCCTGCTGTGTGGCGAGGGCCATGTGCCACAACTCTGATTTGGAAAGCAGGTTCTTCCCTTCCCTGCCTGCCATGGAAGTGGTACTGGTCCAACTTGTTTCGCTGTTGGCAGACACCAGCTTTTGAGAAACTTTCCCCAAATACAGTAGCTGAAGCACGATGTCAGGACGTGTCATCAAAAGTGGTAACACAAGAGATACTTCTGCCAAGAGCATGATTCGTTTCAGGCGGGGGTCTGAACCTGAAGGCTGCTCTACAGCTCAGTGGCAGGACTGTTCTGTCTTAAAGCTCACATTTCTCTAAAATGTGCATGTGTGGGTAAAGGAGGTGGTAGGACCTGGTGATGGAAGACTGCACTCATTCTTTGCACATTACCTGTGCAGGTGGATTTCATTTTGGGAAAGTCTGAAGTTACCAGCGAGCATCATGAGAGTCCTGAGAGAAAGCTGAGTGCCATTAATACCCTTTTCAGGAGGAAAAACTGATGCATATGGAATGTGTCAAACCCTCAAAGTCAACCAGTGTGAGTCAATGATAAAACTCACTGATTTTGGGTGTAAGGGACAGACATTTGCTGTCACCATTAGGAATCAACTGCAGCAAATCTTTAAACTCATGGGAACAGGCTAAAATCCATGTCCTTTTAACTTGGTTGTATGGACTGCCATGGCCACAATTTAAACCAATGCATGTTACTTAACAGCTGGAAGATAGGCACGTGCTTTACTACACTGCTCACAGATATGCTTAGTCTGAAATAATTTTACTCTCTTGGTGCTGAAATTCCTACAGGCAGTGTGGAGGTTGAAGGGCACATATTATACCAAATGGATTAATCTACTGTAAAGTTTGGTTTAGACTTTTCAGTCTTCAAACATTAGCTAACAGTGTTTGGGAGTTAAAAATAAAATTTAAAACATAGCTCCATGACTGTGTACAGAGGTAGACAAATGATTTTTCTTTGTAAGGCTTCACTCTGATGGATTTGTTAGTTACTTAAACCCTAAAGTGGGTACTTTTAGCCTTCTGAACTGATTATATTGTCCTTAGCAAGTATTTGTCAGTGGGTAAGGCAAGTATGGCATACAGTAATCCCCCCTTCCTTTCCACCTGTCTTCTTCACAGTATTCAGGTGTAAGTGCTGCTGCTAATTCTTGCCCTCTACTGGCGGCAGAGCAAACTTTGCTCGTAAGGATCGCGAGTGTCCCCGTGGCGCCAGGCTTTCCAGGGACGCAAGCCTTATTTGTGAATTGAGGAGGTTTTCTACCCCATGAGCTACGAGTGCTGGGCTTTGTTTTTATTTTCTTTTATTTTTATTTTTTATTTGTTTTTCCCAGGTGGAAGCACTGCTGTTTCCCAGCGTTTGCAGTGCAGCTGGCAACTGAGTCCACACATACTCAGACAGCCTTGAAGTAATAGTGGTTTTAATTGCATTTTAGCTGTGGCATGCAGACAGCCCTACAGCTGCTCAGAGAGACACTGGGCCTACTCAAAAATCCTTCCTCAATCTACAAAATGTCACAAGTTTTGCGGCTGTCAGGACTAACAGTTTCACAGCACACACTTAGCAACTTCACAATAATTTAGGTCAAAATCAAGATGCATTCGGTGACCAACGGAGAGTGCAAGAACAATATTCACAGGAATATTATCTGAGCTGAAATCCAGCTCAGTTTCCAGGACAAATGCTTCACTCCTGCAAAAGTACCTTCATTTTTTTTTTCCCCCAGATTGCTATGAATACTCAGGAACACAGTTTTAATTCTTATCTGTAAGTCAGGCTTTTCAGCTATTTCTATTTTCCAAAAGAACATATCAGAAGGTCCAATTTTCTGGTGATAAAGGGAGAGTATTTGTTGCCATTATGGGAGGTGTAAGAATAGTGCTGGCTGCGCGAAGGGGATTTTTTGTTTTCCATCCATTTTCCCTATCCTCTCTCCATATGAACAGCTGAACATGTGCTCTGCAAATGCTTTCCAAATGTGGGATCATTTGGGCATTGAGCTGGACTATAGGAAGAGCCACAACTGTGGGACCAGCTTTTTTCAGAGCACTTTTTACCGAGCTGCTTGTGTTACTTTCTGCAGTACCTGTGGGCTTTTGGATGCTTCTGGTGAACAGAAGAACAAATCAGTAATGGTTAGGATATTCCTTTCCATGAGATTGCTCAACATGTCTTTGAAACTGTGCTTTACAGCTCATAACATGGTGCAAATTAATCTAGGCTTAGGTTAAACAGATCAGTTTGAGAATCTATGACCAGTTTAAATTGTATATCCACTCAAGACTCTGCATCAAGTGAAAAACGGAAAACTTGAATTAGATTCAATTCGGTGTCTAGATAGACACTGGTTTTACTACCAGATAAGCACAAACAGATCTAAGCTAACAGAAATTGGGTATACAGACCTGTTCCCCAAAAAGAAATCTCTAAAATCAGATAGTAACTGCTATGCAGAACCCTGATGCTATCAGGATGGAATAGAGGGGTGTGTCTTCACGTGCTGAGGTACCATTGCCTCTGTCTCTCGTTGCTATGGTTATATAGAGTGTCTGTGCATACACTTGTATACCATGTGTGTGCACCTCCTCTCGCCCCGTGGCTGATAGCGGGGCGCCCTAGCCAAAGGGAAGAAGCTGCAAAGTTACATTTGAAGGAAAAAAGTTGTTTTGATACACTGGAGATAAATTACTGATGTGCTTTCTGAGTGGCCACCCCAGAGGTTTCCTGGAGTGCATTACTTTGCTGGCAGCCAGGAACAGCTGTTTCCAGACATCTCACTAATTAAGTAATTAGGCAACCAAGTCAGACTGTTTGCTCTTGCCAATGTAAATGTGTATGAATGCAACTGCACCCCTAAGATGGGCATGATTTTTATGGTGTCTTCCTAACTTTGTCCAAATGTACAGCTTATTTAGCATTTAAGATGGCTGGAATTTGCACTGTGCAGCACAAAATCACGATGAGGGCAAGCAGCAGAGAGGATGATCCTGAGGCTTGCAACTATAGATCAAATCTGGAAATCTTACTCTGCTCCTGTTTGGTGAGGTGGGAACATCATCAGGGGCCAGTAAACTGTCCTTCAAAATTAAATCAGGTGTTCTGCAGGGAAGAGTATTGCATACAACCAACGCATGTGCTAGTGTGTTCCTTGCCAAGCAGAGAGCCAAATTAAAAGGCTGGAGCAAAGAAACACTGGAAGACAGGTTTTAGAACAGCTATCAGAGCAGATTCTCATATGGCTCACGAGTCTCTTTAAATACTTTACCTCTCTTTTACACGTTAGAGGCATGAAAGCGCAGTTAAGGGAGTTGAGCAAGGACACGCAAGAAGCCGAGGAACGGCACAGGTTTCTGTACCATACCTCATAACTTCTTTTTGTTTATTCATACGTGACATAAATTATTACTACGAGTAAATAGTTAATGAGGCTGAGAAGAAGGGGAAGGTGCCCCGGATCGGCCGCACCTCACACCCACCTGGACGAGCCGGAGCGGGGCTGGAGCCCCTCTTCCTCGGGGGGTTCCCGTTCTGGGGAGCGGGGCCGGTGCGCAGTGCGGGGCTCTCCGCACCGGGTCCCTCTCCCTCGGGGGGTTCCCGTTCTGGGGAGCGGGGATCTCCGCACCGGGTTCCTCTCTCTCGGGGGGTTCCCGTTCTGGGGAGCGGGGCCGCTCCGCTCGGAGCTCGGCCGTGGCCGGGCGGCGGCGCTGGCGAGGCCCGGGGGGGCCGCGCGTCACGGCGGGGGGCGGGCGGGGAGCCCCCGCTGCGGGGGCGTCGGGGC
>VWZS01004054.1:97887-176952 GCA_013397075.1 Rhabdornis inornatus
GCTCTGCGGGGGCTGAGGAAAGGCGTGGGAAAGTTTTGCGAGAGCGGCGTGCGGGCTGCGCCCCGCGGGTCCGGGGAGCGGAGGAGCGGTGGCCGGCGCGGGTTGCGGCCCCGGGGCTGTGTCTGGGCCGTGCGCGGTGCTGCCCGCGGTACGGGCGTGATGCTGCTACTGCGAGCGCGTTATTCCAGCCGCGGCCGTGCCGGCTCCGCTAGATCTGCAGCCTTGCGCGACCCAAAGACCGCTTCTTGTTCCTTGAGAAGGCTTTGTTCTTGGTCCCCGGGTACCGCTCCTTCCCTCGTGCTGAGGGGCACGTTCCTCCGTGGTGCTTGCAGCTATTCTCAAGGAAGCCACCCGGCACAATTATCAGAAGTGCAAAGGAATTAATGTTTTATAATTAACTTCTTATAGTAATTATAACCTCATCAAAATCTACAGAGAGATGCGGCATAAAAATAGTTGGCAGAGAATACCGCCCATCCCTTTCACAGCGGTGTTACCCCTGATAGTGCATACAGAGATTTTAAATGGTCAACAGGACCCAAAACTCTACTACTCGGAAAGTTCTGTGTGTGCAACAATTGCCATCGAAGTTGT
This sequence comes from Rhabdornis inornatus, assembly GCA_013397075.1. Classification (NCBI taxonomy): domain Eukaryota; kingdom Metazoa; phylum Chordata; class Aves; order Passeriformes; family Rhabdornithidae; genus Rhabdornis; species Rhabdornis inornatus. The sequence goes on from VWZS01004054.1 coordinate 98,482, forward strand.
GAGAGGAGAGAGCAAAATGCCTCTTCTAGAGCCTCTTCTTTGCCATTTGAATGGTTTCACGTGGGTATGTGTAAATGGCTTGATTGTGTTGAGTGTGCTTTAAGTAAAAGTTTTTCTATCCCTGAATAGTACTTGCACATGTCGAGGAGATTGTGAATGTGCTGCATATGTTGCATGGCTGCACATTAGCTAGATGGAGCATGGCATGATTGCCGGTGCTTGGGTGTAAGCGATAAAGGCAGAAGCACAGAATAAAAGCTGTCAGAGCGGTAAGGCAGAATTAATTTCTTTTAGGGATTTCCTAGTGACATCATTCATAATTATATGGCTTAATCCTCTAATCTACTGTAGTGCCTTCCGTTCACATTGGGCCGATTCCACCAAGTCCTGAGGTGATTTCTTCTCCCACCCACCTGCCTGAAGCATTTGGAGTGTTGCTTGTGTAAGCCACTGATATATGGGGAACGGCCCAATTACTTTAAATAGGAATTGAAAGCAACATCATCCAGAATCGGGCCCAGGCATTGCGCAGCTCTCCAGTGAAAGCAGACGGTTTGATGCTTAATATTTACTTTGGGAATAGATGGTATTTCCTGCTGTTTTTTCCACTGGAGAGAGACATCATAAAATACTAGATGCAAGTGTGGTTGATATACCTGTAGTATCTTTCTGATAGACTGGGGGAGACCACAGGGGGAAAAGGAGACTTGGTTATCATACTGAAGCTGCTGATTTGTTGTTTATTAATTATTAACTAGGCGTTTGAGTGCCTGCTGCCATTTGAACACCCAGCTCAGGAAAATGCCTAGGTATTTAAAGCAGTGTAGACTCTTGCTAAAGAGTTACTGTGACATTAGAAATGGTCTCTGTTTTCCAAAGTATTTTAAAAGCTGGAAGGGAACACACTGAAGCTGTCACACGAGATCCTTCGTTGGCATAAATCGAAGCCTGTGGAGCTACAGTGATGTATACTTGTTGAGCCTTCGGTATTCAGGCTGGAATAAACAGCTTTAATAGAGCAGAGGAGCTGCTGTGATTTATGGGAGTGCCTATTCTTGCTCGCTGTGTTTTCTGTCCCCACCCTGTTGATGGCTGTGACAGAGCTTTCACTTTAATGGGGTTGAGATTTCTCTTACTGAACAGTTTGTCCTTTCTGTTGAGCAAGTTTTAGTACCTACTTGACCTCCCTTCATATTAGTAGATTATTGCTGATCTTAATAGATGTAACCCCTATCTAATGAGGGACAGTATGCCCTGTTTCTCACAGGGATGGCAAACCACTTGTCTTTGCTGATAGGTAAGTTCATACAATTTACATTGTGCTCCTTTCCTGCTGAATGAAAACCTTGGAAGAATAACAAGTCCTTTCTTGTTTTGGTGCTGGTCTTTATTCCAGGAGGGGAAGGTGTTTTTGGTCCACCAGTGTGGACAGTGTCAGTTGTGGTCATTCAGTGCCTGAGTGCCTAGGGTGGAAGTCAAAGATAGTACCAAAAGCCTGATGATGTTGCTCATTATCTGGGAAGTTTTTACATTTCGAGACATTTATCTGGATTCTCTAATATTCTTCCCATTCCAATTTTCTACAAAAAGGTGTTTATCCCCATATCCTTATGAAAGCACTGTGTATGTGTGGATGTGTCAGCACTCTTGGAACTTCAGTTCCATCAGATGCCTCTAGATCCTAATTTTCCTTGTAGAGTAAGGTTGCTAGAGACCTCCTAAAGCTGTATTTTCAGTATTTTTAATGCTCTGTCCCTTGTGGAGTAGAATCCTTTACAATACCACAACATGTTATTCCAACAACTTTTCATCCTTGAGGAAAAGAGAAAGTGCTAGGGTGCAGAAGATTTATGAGTAGTATATGTAACTTCTTGTTCGTTCTGTACACCTCAGTAATTTCTCAGAGCCTTTCAAAGAATCAAACTAGAGTACTTGCTGCTTAAATGATCCAGAAGTATAGTCCTGGAATAACAAATCAATCAATTTAGACCTGAAAGTGAAGTCTACTTAGTGGAAATCAATCTGGACGTGCTTTACAGGTAATGTCCTTGCTCCATGGAAGTCAATGGGACTTTTACCATTGACTTCAGCTGTGTCAGGATTTCATTCTTGGAGCCTGTTCTTGTTACTAATGATGTTAGTGAAAAATTTAATTAGGAAAGCGTTTGGATTCCACACGAGATATCTGACCTGTATTTCGGGCACAGGTCTCATGTCACTCTTACTGCTGTGTTGAAAGAAATGCTGAGGTCAGGCTGCCCTCTTCCCATCCCTAGAAAAAAGGAGGCATATTTGATGAATTTGGTGTGCTAACCATCAAGTTGCCCTGAGCTCTTCAACATAGCATTTTCAAACATTTGGAGTCTGTGTCTTTTATGTCAATCCCATCAGGTCCCTACTAGACTGAAGAGTACCCAGGCTTTTCCTGGGCATATAAGCCTTTTATGAATTTCAGGTTTAGATTTGTGCTTTTCCAGTAGGTGCTCCTGCAGCCCAGAGGTGCTGCAGCTGGTTTGGGTGAGTGAATGTGTGTTGTTTGTAGGTGGGCTTTGGCAACAAAAGACCTTCAGAAGCAATGTCAAACACCTTGGGTGAGTCACCCAAGGCTCTTAGTCTACAGGATGGTGTTCTTTGCCCTGCTATCCTATCTGCTCCAGGGTCCTTGGGTCCAGTTGGGAAAATGGATTACATTTAGGTTATGAGCTGTGGGCCTGGTCAGTTGGTCCCAGCTATGTAGGAAACGTGAGAGGAATTTTCAGTCCTTGTATCTCCCTGGAAATATTGTGTGGCCAAGAGATGGATGCTGCAAATGCTGCAAATCTCTCTCATTGTTTTGCATGGTGGTTATGTTTTTCTTTATTTATTACTCTTTAACCTTGTGAAGATACTGGATAAACATACCGGTTTTAGAATGTTTTAACACATGCATAGTCAAATCTCTGGGAAGGAAATAGTTTAATTGAAAGACTTGGAATAGAATATCTTCTCTTTCCTGCAGCACAGTTACTGTCTTATAAGTAATTACTGTGTACAGTGTGTGTGTGAGTGGGAAGGTAGTAGAAATGTCTGTGCTAGATATTCTTCTCTATTCTTTTCATTACCCGATTTGAAATAAAAATTGATCTAACTCTCTCTGCCTCCAACAGCTGTAGGATTTGGAATGGATCCTGACTTACAAATTGATATCATCACAGAGCTGGATCTGGTGAATACAACCCTGGGGGTAACACAAGTGTCAGGACTACACAATGCCAGCAAAGCATTTTTATTCCAAGGTGAGAGAAACATCCTCAATGTTCTTATCTCACTTCTGTCTGCATGAGCTCAGAGGAGCTTTGATGCTTAAGTGATTCCCTGTAATGGTGGTCTTAAATGTTACTTTCTTTTATTTCTCTTTCTTGGAATTAATTCTTGAAATACAGATGAGATTTTTTATGTGTGTGTGCTGTCAGGTTGTTGCAAAGGAATTTGGGGAAGTATTTCTGGGTAGGTTTTCAATACTCCCCAATACTTATTTCTCACTAAATATGTCAGAGTGGTTTCAATGGATGGACTTGTGGATTTCTTCTCTGTGATCATACACATGCAGATATACAGCTAAAGCTGTGTAACTATGAGAAGGCATTTAATGTGCTGATACTGATTAGTAGTATAGCAAGTCTTTCATCGACTTTGTGAAAACTGCTAAAGTGGCCAAATAGAACACTTGTATTTAACTGCCAAAGCTGAGTATCAAAGACAGGATAAATCACTTTGAATGGTGGTTTTTTTCCCCCTTCACTAAGCATTCTAACATAAGTTTGTGAAGTGCTTTAAAATGATGTTGGGGTTTTTTTGTATTTTTACTGAATGAAATTCTGGATGTAGCTTTACAATGTATTTAAATAAGGCCTAGAATAATGGACAATGTCGCATGGGGTAGAAACACTGAGTTGCTACAATATGCTAATTAGGCAAGAAAGACATTTATATGGCTTGAGATTAACATGTGAATTAAAGAAGGGTTGGAAACATTTTTATTATGGAAACTCGTATGTTTTTTCTTTACTGTGCTTTAATCAGTATTGAAGTGTGCATATTAGTGTCTCCCTTTTTCTTCTCTGTCTTCTGTAGCTGTTTTTAGAGGCAAATGATTATGATCTCATTTAGCTTCAGTCTGGATCTGCAGTGCTAGCTGACTTTACTGTAAATAATAAGGGAAGTGGGTCTCTAATCTTAGTTCATTCTTTATCTGGCCAAGGCCAGTTTAGGAGTCAGAGCAGAGAGGCTTCTGGAGACCCCCTCAGGATTTGTTTCCTGTCTTTTATGATACAACAAGGAGCTTAATTTTCACTGATTCCCAAATTAAGTGTCCAGGAAAGCCGCATTGATTTTTTTTCATTTTAAGATAGCAATTGTTTTTCTTTTGATACCCTGACTCCAGGTTTGTGTATTATGGACAAATAATATTAAAGCCATTCATCTAAGGACTTCAGTGGCCTGAGTTTATTAATAATTCCAATTGCTATTCCATGCAGTTAATTGCAACCACACTGATGAGGTGTTGTGGTGAGTTTTCACAGGCTGGTGGTCAGAGCTGTAGGGAAGAAGTCTGAGATGTGTTTGTCAGGACTTGGATTGAGACCATTTATACTGAAAGTAGCTTTGAAAGGTTAATGGTGAAAATGTCTTGGATATTCTGTTCTTTTCTCCTTGGAGTTGTCCACCTGTAGTTTAGGAACTTAGGATTGGTGTAAAAAAGGTGGAACTTACAAAAATCATATGAACAGATAGATGTTCACGGGAAGCAATAAACAAACATTTGCTGTATGAAATGACTATACAGTATGAAGACTGTAGTGAGGTACATAAAGCTTTTTGAAATTCCTAGGACAGGAATGCTTTTTGCTAATGCATGCAGGAATAGCCCTGTGCTTGAGTATTGCCTCTACTGTAAAACTTCCTGGAAGGTGGCTCAGGAAAATCACCCTCTTCAATAAAGCTCATCAGCCCTTGGGTCATGAGAAGAATGAAGGCCTTTGCTGTAAGCTGGGATGGAAATCTGAGGCTGCCCTGTTGTCTTCTTCCCTTCTTGTTCCTATCTTTGTTAAATGTCAGCAGTGTGTTGGCAGCTGTATGGATTCCCTTTTATTAGCAGACGTGACTTACTTTACAGTCTGGCTGTGTGCCAGGTCCTTTGCCTGGAAGCAGGAGATACTCAGTTTTGATTTTTATCTTGCTGTAGAGTAAAACCAGTATAGAACTTGGAGCAATAGGTGGGCGACTGCTATGTCCAAAAAAACACCTTGTCCAATGTGACACTCCCAGAGGAGAGAAAAGCCTGGAAGTTAGTGCTTAGTTTCAAAATTACTGTATCCTCTTGGACCAGCTATTGCAGCCTGGAAGATGTGGTCCTTTCAGCACAGCTCTGCTCTGGTTAGTCTGTACCACATGTGAGCAGGTCATCTGTGCTGTGCCTGGCTGTGCCCCACTGCTCCAGCGTGGCCTTGGAGCCTCTGGGCAGGGCAGGACCTCTTTCACCTGGCAGGATGATTGCTGCACGTGGAGCTACATTAGAAGGCCTCTTCCCTATCAGGCTTTCAGTGCTGAGGATTCCCTAATACAGGAAAAAAGAGAGTTTGTATGTTCTTTGGCATGTGGTTTTCACAGTGACAGTTTTGCCTGCCACCTTTGACAGCATGTATCAGGGCTCTGAGCTTACATAAAAGCTCCCTGTAGAACATTTTCTGTCTTGTCCTGGTTTAGGGCAAATTTGGAGGAAACCTCTGAATTGGGTCCGTCTAGGACACGGACTCAAGTGGCTTCTCCCCCAGCTGGTTCAGGAAAAGATTTCCTCAGAGAGAAGTGGAAAAGAGCTGTTTATTTAACAGGCAAAGCACTCCCCAGCACAAAAATGAACAATACTAAACAGCAGAACCTCTCACTGCTCTGAGGAGATGACAAATTCAGCAGAGTCCCTTCCGTGGGTTGCAGCCCGGCTCACTCAGGCTGTTCTCAGTCCCTCCATCCCTGGGAAATGTCACAGCCCAGGCCAGCCCTGGTGGGACACAGCTGTGAGCTCCTGGGGCTCCTCTGGGTTTGCAGTCCAGAGCAGGTTTGAACAGTTCCAAGAAAAAGGAAAAACCCCAGTCCAGGGAACTTCTCTGCCTCAGCCAGTCAAAAACTAACCCAGAGCAAAGGAGAGCTCTGTGCTGCTGTCCACTGCAGACAGCACAGTCTGTGTGCAGGATGCAGGGAGCAAGTGCAGTCTGTGATAACAAACTCTGTGCCTCCTCTCTCCCCCTTCACTCTTGGAACCAGCCTTAAAGTGCAGAACTTAATATCCAACACAAACAGAACAGACAGCTGGGGACACAAGCATCACAAAGTCACCCCAGGACAGAGATGAAATGGCTGGAATGCTGGAATGAAATGATGGAATGAAATACTGGAGCTGTTCAAACTGAGAGCGTTCTTTTGTGTGTTCCAGCAAGTTTACGTCTTGGAGGTAGAGAAATAGTAATTTTTCCCCAACCCAAACAGTTATGTGTCCAGGGTAAGTCCTGGAAAATATGAAATGTTCTCCTAAAAAAGATTCTTTTTCTGTGAATTAAACTCTTTGAAAGAGAAAGCTGTATAAGCTTTGAGCATTCTTTCAGTTGCCTATTTAGAGGGAAAAAGAGGAAATGAAAAGGGGGTGTGATGTGAAGATAATGCACAAAATAAAGGGAAACTATTATTTTTAGTTAGGCTTTTGATCAGTGATAGCTCTCTTACAGTAAGTGACATACTGTTTGTTGCAGAGTTTCTGGGGAGTGATGTCATGATTTAATTTATCCTAGTGAAAATGCAGAAAGACTCTTCTCTGAAGAGTTTGTGATTTCAGTCTGAGATAATACCAATATTACTAAAAAATCAGAATATTCCACCAGCTTTGCTGGGATCAACAGCCAAACCTCAGGTTTCTGTATGAAACAGCTTTATAGGCAAAGAAACACATTCAGCTCTATTGCAAATTGTGTGACAGTGTGGTAGAACCAAAGTGGCAATTGAGAGATGTGGGTTGCCTTTGGGCAAGCAAATCTATTCCTAATTGAGAAAAGCATAGAAACCTCTAATTAGGTGTAGTCATCTGAGTGGTCTTGCTGGGCATGGACTTCAATTGTTAGAGTACTTCAGCTGGATTTTTGATCAGTTCCATTATTTGTATGTTTCAGTTCCATTCTCTGTGAAAGGGGGATGAGGAAATTAAAGAAAAAAGCAGTGTAAGTGCTGACAATGTGCATTAGGAAATGTAGGTATATAGCTCATAATTGCAATTCTGCAAACAGTCTGATTCCTAAGACCCCTAACATTCTGGTGTCTTAATTATTTATCTTTTATTAACGTTTATACAAAAACGTGGGGGTAAATATCTTTGTGGGCAGATAAGTTGCTCTAGCATGAAGAGGCAGAGGAGGGTGAGTGGAGATTTGTGATGAGTGCTTTTGGGGAATGGGGCACCCAAGACCATGATGTCTGATCCACATCTTCTCCCCTCCTGCCAGGAGGCAAATGAATTCAAGGAAATGGTTGTGGGAGTGGGTGGAAAGTCTGCCTCGAAGAAATATATTGAAAATACAAACTTTTCACCTAATGCCTTAAAATAACATCTAACAAACATTGAATGTAAGACATCTACAAATAGTATCTTACAGGCATGAAAAATGTACAGGATCAGAACAGGATTATACTGTAAATTGTAGATAAATAATATGTAATTGTAATTAATAAATATTGTAAATAGTACATTAAGAAACCCTGAGCTCCCTTGATGGGGCTCAGTCCTGTTCTCTGTTTCAGATAGCAGGGAAGTAGGGCTTGTCCTGACTTTGAGTAATCATGATCTTGAGTTCAGTGGCAGGGGAAAGCTTTGATGATAAATAAGGCAAGATGATGTTGACTGGTCATCTTATTTCTAGGTGGACTGAGACCAGGCTTTAGCCTAGCTGTTAAATTATGTGATTACTTTTACCAGTCTAAGTTTTGTTACATGCTCACTTCTTGTTGTGGAAGTAAAATTTTATTCCTTTTACAACCTGTCAGCTATGCCTATTTCTTTTTAATTCTTTCTGCAGCATCTCTTTTGAGCTAACATAGACTTAAAGCCTTTACTTACAAAACAGTTTCCTCCAGCCCCCGAAAGTTTTTTAAGGCTTTGCTGTTTCCTTTCCTAGCAATCTGGCACTGTTTTTCAACATGGTCTTTAAATTAGGAATGGTCTTTTTACTATGTATACTATGTTTAGCACTCAGCAAATAAAACACCAAGTACTGTTCAAAGTCTGGAGATCTACAGTGTTTTATTCTTGACTGTTTCTTGACTTGTATTAAACAACCACTGGATTTGTAAGAGAAACACCTGGCCTGGAGCTCCTGCAGCACAGAGTTCAGTCATGCTCCTTATTCCCACTTTGTACTAGAGACTGCTGAGTTCTTTTCTGTACAGTCGTGGCTCCAACAGGAAAGGTGAAAGAATAACAAGTATCTTAAAGCACAGAGAAAGGCAATGTTTTTGTGAGAAAAAGAGTGAAGCTTGTTGAGTTCCTGAAACAAAAGGACTGTCCTGCTTCAGGCCAAAAGAGAGATCAAAGCTGCACTTCTAAGGTGGGTAGAGGTGCCTCCCAGAAGACTCTTGAGCTTCCAGATGAAGTGCAATCCTCTCTGTTAGTCTTTTCCTTCAGTGTTTTATGACTGACTGACTTTCTTTACACTAATTCCTCGCTTAGAGAGTAGAAGTGTTTCCAGATTCCACTCCAGGAATCTCAGTCCAAGAAGTCAGATTTTGCAGTAATGAACTGAAAGAGGTTTGAATGCTGGCCAACTTTGCCATATTTTGAGATTGGTGGATAGGAACAACTTCCTAAATTGGTCTTGTCATCAGGAGTGGGCACATACCCTTTTTATCAGGAATGCTACCTCTGCTTCTGGTAGGACAGTCTTCAGGATACACTTCTTGTGTCCTGGCAATGTGTTTGGGGCAGCAGCTCAGCACTGGGCTGTGCTTGCTGAATTCCAAGGCCAGGTGAAGGCTGCTGCCTTTGTCCATCTGTGCTGAACTTCTCACCTTCAGTCTCAGGGGCCTGGGTGCTATGGCCAAGGTTTTAATCGAGTGTTAAACTCTGTTATGCCGGCATAATGTGCAAGGTGTGTGAGCTGCAGAGCTCAGAAAATAGCCAGGGACTGGATGAGAAGGAGCAGATAACAGCTAAGGCAGGAAACATGTCATTACTCTTCCTGGGACAGGTGCTGGGAGGTCTGCAGTGAGTAGGAGAGATACCTGAACTCCAAAATTAAAGTTTATCAGTCCCTCTTTACATGAGGAAATGAGACAAGAGTCATTGCTTTTTGTGGGATCTCTCCTGCAATGTTTATAGCAAATATTAAGTATCAGCAGTATTGTTTTTACAGAGCAGAAATCTTACAGCAGCAGAAAAATTAGGAAGGCACAACATGGTGGCTGGAAATCTTAGTTCTGCCTTTGGCTCTCACAGGGGAGGGTAGCTCTAGTACCTTTTTCATGATGGTGTATCTGAATATCCCATCTTGTGGGAATGCTGGGGATTTTGGGGCAGAGCCTCTGGGCACACCTGAGGCTGGCAGCCCCTTCCTTCACGTGCCTTGGGACAATTGGCAAAGCAGCTGATGACCCTTGCACTGTTGGAAAGGAATGTCTGTTTCTTATTTTCATTCTTTTTTCACCAGGTATTGCCCACCATCACTTGGACTTGTGCCTGCACAGCTTCTTCCCTCCGGCTGGATGAGATTTATTTTTTTCCCTTTTAAAATACACTTTGCCTGAGGTGCTGCCAGCCTGGGTGTGGGGCTGGGCTGTTCTCTGAGGTGGGACTGGCCAGAACCAGCAGTATGTCCCCTTGCAGAGGTGTTCTGCAGCTCACCACAGAGGTTTATCTTTGTGGAAACTCTGCAAGCTCTTTGAACTTGTGAGCTTTTATTTTATTTTTTAAAGGTCAGAGTGAGGTACTTTGCCATTGATGTGTCACACTGCGTAGGCCTGCTCTGGTTCCTGTAGGGGTGGGTAAATTTGGGGTTTTACCCCATGTTGCCTGTGGGATGCCTGTCCTGGGCTCCTGGGAGTTCATGAGGGAAAGTCAGCTGCCATCAGATAAAAAGCCTTTGTATGTGTCAGTAAAAACACCTTGCCACCTGAGGTGTGGATCAGCCTCTTGCCCCCATCATGCAGTAACATTCAGGTGTGCTAGCATCCCTTGGTGCTTAATTTTGGCTGTTTCTCCTGGCTTTCCACTGAGGTATCCCTTCTGAGAATGCCCTTCTCACCTGGGCATGGCAGAATTGCTGGTTTACTTAGAGCTGATGTGCTTTCAGGGCTGGCTGGCTCTGAAGGCAACCACAGACACCTCTTCTGCCAGAGGGTGTCTGTCCCTATGATGGAGGCTTGTGGGGTTGTGAGAAATATGGCCCAGCCCATCCCTTGGAGAGTGGGATCCTCACTGGTGCTCCATGCTCATCCCTTGAGATGTTCCCTGTTTTTCCAAGCTCCAGCCTGTTCCTTAGGAGCCATGGCAGCTGCCCACTACCTTGAGTGTTGACAGAGGTGTTAGACCTTTGTCAGAACTTCTCTGTGAATTCTAAAATAAGAATCTGAATAGGATGCCAGCAGCTGGTCTGACTGCACCCAGTGGGATGGACAAAACTGCGACTTCTCTGATGGAGATGGTTTCTGGGCTTGTGTCTATCAGCAGGGCTTGATCTCTTCTTGGGGTCTTGAGTGTTTGTCCTGCTTTTCAGCCCTTTGCCTCCCTGCTTTTCAGCCCTCTGCCTCCTTGCTTTTCACCCTTTCCCTCTGCAGAAGCTGGGAATGAGAGGGACTTAAAGCTGGGAGTCTAGTGACAGGGATTGAATATGTAAGTGACAAGGATGTGGTTGGGATGAGCAGGCTGCCCTGAGAGCCAGGAGTGACACAGGCTGGTGCTGGGCACGTGGGTGGAAGCAGCTGGATGAACTCTAACAGGCAGGGCAAGGAAATGGCCCCAGATGGGCATGGGGAGGGGAGAGTAAAGAAAGAGATGTGTGGAGGAGCTGGAGGCCAAGAAGGAAGCAGGTGATGGCCAGGCAGGAAAATTTTAACAAGGACTTTAATTTGAGGAAGGACGGAGAGAGGTGCAGGGATCAAGAGCATGGTAAGGGGAGCTGTGCACAGAGCTGGGAGAAGCAGCCTGGAGAGACAGGCATGGGGCTGTGGCCTGGATGGGAAACTCAAAAACTGCAGTCTTGGGCCAGGAGAGTAGAATTAGGTAAAGCTTTGCTTATGGTACAGGCAGCATAATCAGGAACAGCACAGAAAGTTTAGATTTGGTGTTACTGTAAGGTACCCGTGGTGTGTGCTTATATTAACAAGGGTTTTTGGAGGATGCAGCTTGGATAATGTGGGGGTTTGTATTAGTGAATTAGAACCTTACTTTTGCTGTGTTGCTCACCTGTAAAATTGAGGTGCAAATGCCCTTTCCTCCAACAATAGTATGGAGAATTCATTAATATTTGTAGAAGGCTCAAATACTGTGCTGGAATAATCAGCTTGGTGTGTTCTGCCTTCAGAGAAGGATTTGAATATGGTGGATTTGCTGTTCAAGGTGAGCCTTTAACAATAAAAATAAAGCAAAAGTTAAGATCCTTGTTGGTTAAATAGTTTTCACTCTTTGTTCTTTCCTTTGTGCACTGACTGTGAGACAAGAGCCCTCTGGAAAAAGGTGTGTGATCCTATAATTAATGAATGTTTTGGAATATTCATCCCCAGAGGGTTGAGCGAGGATTTCCTGTGATACTTTAATTCAAACATCTGCCTAACTTATAAATTATATATATATATAAATGCAGCTAATCTTTTAATGTGTTTTGTATACACAATGCAATTTTTTTTCTTTCAATTAAATGATTAGTTGAAGTGTGGGTTTTTTCCTTTGCAAAAATAATTTTCAGAACAGAGAAATAATCTGGAATTGAATACAATGAGCTAGGAGGGCTTGAGTGAGATGAATCATCTTCAGTGGAGGAAATGAAAGATCACCTGAGACATAATTATTAAACAATGCTTCGAGGCTTTGAGGATACATAAACTACTATTAACTTTGTCAGTTCCCAGATGTAGTTTTTTTAAAATGCTCTTATGTACCCATCCTCTCTTGGCTGTTTCTTGTTTATGTTTGGATTATGTTAGAAGCTTGTCTAGGTGTACAGTTTATCCAGCATATTGATATGAAGGTATAGCTTGTAAGTAACTTCAGAGTTTCTCATTCAGTATTCTGTTGTTTAAAACACCCCTGCCCCCTGCTTCGAAGTGTAGACTAAAATAGAAACCTAGTCACATTAAACAACAGTGACCAACTTATACTTTTACCTTTTTTTTCCCCCACCCTGAATATTGTCATGCTTCCTTCTCTTACTTGACATTTTTTGAATTTTCCATCATGTCTGTAATGATTAGGAGAGAGTTCTGAGCACACATTGCCTCTGTCCTTGACAGTTATTTTTGCTTTCCTGGGAGACAATAATTGTGCTACTTATCTATCTTCATTTGCCACGATGGTAAGTACAGGGGGGAAATGGGATGAGTACTTCTGTAGTGTGCTAAAAGCCTTGAATGCTTCTGGCAACCTGTTGACAAAGACCTGTCATGAAGATAAGCAGAAAAGAAAGAAAAATACTTTGCTCTTTAATGGGCTGAGACAGGGATGCAGGAATTAGTTTCTCATACTGCTAGTAATGGTGTTCCACAAAATGTGAACATCTAGGTCCTTACAATGAAAGTAACTCAGATAAAAGTGAGATTAACTGTTTGAGTTTCTTGTATCTTCATCAAAATAGAAATACAACAAAGATTGTCTTTTTCTTGTAAAGATTTTGGCAAATGGATACTCTTAAGCAATGTAATGCTGTAATTAGTTCCTTATTTAGTAAACAAATATTAAAGTGGAGTAAGAATATTCCATAGCACCTTGTCAGAGCTGTGGGAAGCTGGGGTGAGGCAGAGCTGGCACCTGAGTAGTGCTGCCTTGGGGCAAGTCCCTGAGTGCTCCTGGGTGAAGAATCCTGCCCAAGCCCCTGCACCTCATATTGCAGCTCTGGGTTGCTGGACAGATGTTGCTGTGTTAAAACAGGGCACAACTGGAGCATTAGTAAAGGCACTGCTGAGCTAAAACTGCTTGAAATGCAGAGGATGGGAAAAGCAGTGCTCAAGAATTGGGTTCTTACTGTAGGCAATGAAACAAAATGGCCTATTATTGTGTATTTTGACCCCAAGGGTGGTGATACCTTCGATTTTAAACCAATTTTAGTAGAAACTTGTTCATAACTGAGAAAAATATTTGGCCTACTTGATTAAATTACTTTTAAACACAGCTACATCTTTTGCCTAAAAGGAAGTGGTGTTTTTTGAAATTACTTTCAGGCTTTTTTTTTGTTTTTTTTTTTTTTTAAAGATTTTGTACCTTAAAGAAGTTACACAAAGGTAGCTACAACCAGACCTAATGAAGGAGCCAGGCATGGACCATTTCCTGTGGTGAAAAATCCTGCTGTCTTGAATTGTCTATCAAGAATAAAGATTAGATGCTACTTGAGACCTCAACCTATTTCTTCTATGCCAAATTCTAGAATAATCCTACCACCTGTGGTGTAGGTGTATAAATGACATGCAAGGGAGGGACATTTTTTCTGTTATTTTTTCATTTTCACCACATAAATGGCATGAAGTATTCATGTCATACTGTGCTGGTTTTATGGTGTTGTATCATGTGATTGGCCTTTGGAAGTAGGCCTTTTGTGGCCTATTCAAAGATACAGAGTGCATTAGGTTTTTATTTTTTTTTAATAGAATGAGCAAAAATTGGTTTTGGTACCTGATGCCCACTCCAACATGGGATGATACTCTTAGTTATAGGTTGCATATCTGCTGAAATACCATAGTTGGTCCTGTAATTCTGACGACAGGGATCTGTGAATCACTACTGTAACTCAGAATTACTTTTTCTTCCTAAAAGCCTCTCATTGCAGCTTTTCTGTCCCCCATCCTCCCTCCTTTGTGGCAACATTTCTTGCATTACAGCAGAGTTTGCTGTGGGTCCCCTGTACTGTAAATAGGGAAAAATAGTGTAGGATCACTGCAGGGGCTATTTTAGAGTCTGTCTTCCCTTGCACGTACAGGTGACTCCTCCCTCTGAAGCTGTGAGGTTTCCATCTGGCATCTCTGGGAACAGACACTTCCAAGGGAGATAAATTTGTGTTGTAAAGCTTAGTCCTGTATTGTGTAGCCCCCCTCTTTTATGTCTTTGTTTTCATTTTTTAAAAACTTTTTGTGAACTGGAACATAGCAAAGATCTTTTAAGAGCAAAGCACATATAAAACTGGATCTTGGAGTTTAAATACTTGTTGCTTCTAAGATGCACTGTCCACAGATGGCACTCATATCTGCCTCTGATTCTCTCTCTCTACTTCAGCTCATTCTGAAAAATAATTTTAAAATTTTAAAGCCTCTTCTGGGGACTGGGGAATATAACAAAGCCAAGATGTGTGGGAGGAGAGTGGGGTTTGTGTGTGTATGTGTCATGATTTTTCGTGGTCTGTGGAAGTCTCTACAGATGCTCATCGTGCTGTTTGGAAAGCGAAGTAGCACAGCCTTAAAACATGATATTTGTAGAATAATTTGGTAAATGCTGATGATTTGGAAACCTCATGTATTGCACTTATCCCAAGCCTTCCTTTTCAGGGAATGTACTGACAAGCTGTGGTAGGAGGACCCTGCAGTATTAGTTACAATGATCTTGTTTGGGAAATGGTGGAAGAAATTTAGGTTTCCTTCATTGTAATTAATTATGGAGCCAGAAAAAAAGAGTTTTTCTTTTAAAATAGCATTTCTCATATATTTAAGTAATGTCCTCTGCTTTAGCATTTTGTTCTCTGATACTGGCATTGCTTTTAATATCTTTTGATGTTTTGTGTGTGCCAGCTTTCAGATGGGATATTCTGCCCACCTTGCTTTGTGCCATGCTAATCGCTTCAAAATGTAATCATTACAAAAAAAATAAACAATATTGCTGATGTTACCGCTGACAGCAAGAAATGCAGAAATGGGGGGACACAAGGCAGTTCTATTTAAATAAAAGCTTATTTTCAGAAACAAAGGCTTATGGAGAAAAAGGGAGCTCTTAGTACCCCAATCACGTTTCCTGTTACGGATGAACCTACAGCAATGGATGCTATCAAAGTTGTCATATTTTATTCATGAGTTGTGGTATGCTTGGGTGAAATAAGAAAAGCAATGGTCCAAATCATAATTATGGTGTAAAAAGATAAAACAGTTATTATTGTGACTTTTAAAAAGACATTATTAAATCTCTCAAATCATGTAAAACTCATGGAGAATGACTAAGTATTTTAGTTATTTATGGTTCTTTGTTGTGGGTGTTGTGAAACACTTCTCCAATAGCGTTTATACTTATTTTGGGAGAAAATATAAATGTGTGCCTATGTATGTTCCAAGAAACAAAGACATCTAGAATATTGAATATAAACATAAAGAGGCTGACAGCAGAAATTATACTTCAGTAGAGAAGGGCTCTGACAAATGTATTATGCCTCATGCCATTATCATGCAGTTAATAAATAAAACAGACACCCAGGATTTAATTTGCTTTAGCAATAACATGGAAGTGATTTTTTCCTCAGGGAAAGAAAACAAAAGGGAGAATTAGTTCATGAAACATGTGTTGTTTAATGCTTGTATAAATCATATATAGTGCAGAAAACCTCTGAAATCATAACATTTCAGCAATATGCGACCTATGCTTTAAAAGTAATTAAAAAACTATTTACCCTTTCAAATCTTTGAGAGTTTTTGAACCAAGAGAGCACTTCAGGATATGCTTGGTTTGAACTTCAAGGATAATTTCATTGTCTTTAGTTGGATTACTCATGTGATAAAACGACTGGAAATTATAACCTGTGTGTAGGTGTACCCAGGTCTGTTAGCTGCATTAGGCATAGCAACCTCTCTCCACAGTGAAGAAACCAAGTCAGATTTGTGCTTAGTTGAAACTCCCCTTTTAATGAACTATTTCAAGTAGTGTTTTGATTTACACATATAAGAATGCAGATTTTCACCAGAGAGGCAAATTCTGATTTCTGTGTGGCTTCTGATTTCAACAAAGTCAGAGTAATTTAGGCATTCAGCTTGTCTCCTGCTCCAGTGGAATCTGGATCTTAAATTTTTTTTTTAATGGGTTTTTTGTTGACTGTATCAGTTAAATTCATGGTAAACTCAGGAATCATAAAGCACTTCAGAAGTACTTGTGATTTTTTTTTTCTTTAAATATTGTTGCCATAAATTATGAGCAGTATTTACTATTACCTGTAAGAAGGAAAAGTGCTAAATGAGAAATCAGAATTATTACTTACTGTTCAAAAATATGAATGGATCAATCTCTCTGTTCTATTAACCTTATATTTTATTTCTGGATTGCAAACACACTCAGAATTATAGTGGAAGGAAATAAGACCAAACCTACAATTAGCAGTTATTGGCAAAACTTGTCTTCTGTGTCTGGTTTTTGGTTCTAGGGGCTCTTCACCTTCTGGTACCACCTTAAGTTTCCTTTAAACAAATGCTGAATGTGTTTCATCAAGTTTTGGTATATATTATCATTTTTTAAAAGCAGTTTCTAATATTTTTGTGTGATTTCAAGCATACTTGAAAATGCTTTGTAGAAGGGGAGGAAAAAAATTGTTTAGGTTGCTTTTGCATGAAGCCGTATTTTTGAGTGGCTCGCTATTTGTGTGTGACATTAGTATTTAATATATTCTTGAAATAGATCCCTGGAGTGGTCAGTATTCCTCCTGCAAAATGGATGGCACACTAGGAATGGTTCTTGGCAATTACTGCATTTTCCCAGTGTTGCCATTGGCTCTGTTCACAGTGTTGCTGGTGTAAGTCCATTTTCTTTCTGTTAAAATGTTATTTTCCAAATTGGCAAAGAGCAATCTGTATAGGCACAGTAACGTGATAACCTTATCTAATGTAGGTAAACAGTGGAAAAGATGATACAATCAGTGACTCCTGAACTAATTAACTAACAACACATGTAATTTGATTAACTCACATGATTTAAGAGCAGATTATGTGCTTTTAGTGATAGTGAACTTCTGGAGCATTTCAACAAAGCATTTAATTTAAGGGATCAACCATTTGTAAACAGTCTTGATTTCAGCATGAATCCCTTGAGGAAACAACGGAGCCTGCTTGAGAAGACGAGCTCTGCAGCTGCTAAAAATGCTCGAAATAAGTTCAAGTAGCTGCCTTGAGTAACAGGTGATGTGTAGCCTCAGCAAAGTGGTATCTGCTGTTGACAGCAGGAAACCTGCTCTAAAGGTCCTTGCTGACTGCAGGTGTCTGATTTTGGTCCACAGCAGCCAGCTGGTTTGGTGACCATGTCAGTTGCTGGGCTTTGGGTGTAGCCAGGCTGCTGCTTCTCCTCGTGCTGCTGGAGAAGTGGCTCCAGTGCTTTCCTTGGTCGTTCTGCTCATGTGGGTGGAAAAGACAAAGCAAAAAGCACTGGAGGCAGGAGACCCATATGAATTTTTTTGATATATGGCTTTGCTACAGCTTGCTGCCACTGTGGTTGCTCTGCCACGTTGGGCACCTTTGGGTGGCTGGGGCTGGAGAAGCACAGGTGGCTGCCTTCGTTCACTCTTGGCACGTGTTCCTTTCCAGGTCTTGTGCAGTATCTGCTGCTCTGTTCCAGAGTACTCAATTGCAGTCTGAGTAATCAAAACAGCAGTCTGATTTTCCCAAACTACTCAAAGGAAAACAGAGAGGAAAGAACTAATAACAAAGTTTAGCACCTGGTGTTGTTGACAAGATAGGCGTGTGAGAAACGTGATGTTTTAATAAAAGCATGTTTACAAGAAGTGTTGCCTTCTTTGGACCAATGAGCTTGTTCTATTCTTCAGTTCTGTGAACCAGTCTATAAAAATGTCTGCCTCTGCAATAAATCACTTCTTCTGCTTCCCAGAAGGAATGTGTGTTGCTGCCTTACAGTGACAGTCATGGTTCAGTTTGAAATGCTGATAAAGCAAACAAAGGACTTAAGACCCTCTTACATCTACTTAATTAGCATGAGTGTGGTCACTCTAGCTGGTGCTCACGTCAAGGCAATTTTCAAGAAGTGAAGAGTCTGATACTAAGCCACTAAATCAGCTAAATTAGTGGTTGAGGAGAAACTGTGATTTGCTAAGTATTCTCTGTTTGATTTCTTCAGTGACTCAAAATTCTCCTGCCCCTGGCATCTGGAGTTACAGGATTGGGTTTGCAATGGCTTCCTGAAAGGATTTTTATTTATATGTATATATAATTTTAAACGCTAGATAAATTTTGTTAGGAGAGATCTATTTGTAAACTAGTTTACAAACATGTATATCAAAATGAAAGCAATAAATGAGCACGTATAGCCAGGGGTGGTTTTGCATGATGCAGAAGTGGAGTTTACATTGAATTACACTATTTTTCCACCTTCTCTAGCAGAACTGCTTTTGCTGTATAATCATGGGAACTTACCTTTGTGACATTAGCTGTTCACCCTGGTAATTGCTCCATCCTCTAATTTAATGAAAACCCATTAAACCGAAACAATAATTAAAATGAGACATCATCTCTGTAGGAGGCTTGCATATTAAAATCACCAAGCATTTCACTGCAGACGGATCTTATTCTTGAGAAACATTGTTTGAAGCGACATGTAAAAAGTGATTTACAATGAATAATCATAATGTAGAAAGCTGTGCTGTTGAACATGATTTCCCACTGTTTATTACTGACTGAGTAGAGCTAGCAAGGCAAAAACATTTACAGTGTCTTTTCATGCTGGCGAGAATACTCAGAGAGCAGAGACGTGCTTATGAGAATACCTCATGCCCTCTTTGGTCCTCCCTGTTTTCCTCCCCCTCCTCTTTTCTGAGAAGGGTGAGGTGTTTTGACTCCTCTCTTTGGTTTGCTGGCAGGTAGAACAGGTGATCCTGGTCCTCACTGTTCCAGTGCAGGGGTCCCAGAGAGCTACAAAGTGCCAGCTTGGCACAAATTTAACACAAATTTATGTTTATTTTCTCTTGGCAGTACACCCAGGTTGCTGAACCCTATTATTTAGCCTGGGTGGAAGCAGTGCAGGCACATGGGTCACTGCAGCACGGTGTGGGCTGTCTGCAGCCTTAGAGCTCATGGCTGAGTTGAGCTCCCAAAGTGCTCTGAGGGATGTACATGGCTTTGTGCCTTTTCCTGCCACAGGAGCTTGTTGGGAAGTCTTCTGTTCTCTTAGCATATAAAGAGAAATTTATGTGAATTTATCCCCATAGCTCAAAATAAAAAATTGGTGGTATCTGCAGACATCTACGTTTTGCCCTTGGTGTAGGTAGGGAGGGACAAGTACCTGAAACATTTCTCTGCTTGGCAGTGAAATTATTCTTTTTGAAGAAGATCCCCATAATTAGCGTTGTCATCTTTCTGGGGATTTTTGTGTCTGTTTGTGACTTGTGTAGACTGAGGAGTCTTTTACAAGGGTGGAAGTGAGTGGGAATGGGCATTTATCACTGGTGTTTTGCATTGTTTGTTGGGGTTTTTTTGTTGTTGTTGGTATATTTTTTTGCGTTTTTTTTTTTTGTTTTTACTAGTTCTTCAAAAGATGTTTTGTGAGACCAGTGTGCAGGAAGGGAGACTGTGCACTGGATCCCACTTGACTCAGAGGCTTTGGTGAAGTGCCTGCTTCAGTGAACAAGAATGTTTTTGTGATGCTTTTGTGTGTTTTCATCCTCAGCAGCTGTTAGGACCTGCCTACACTGAGAGTTGCTAGTTTTGGATCATCCTTCTAATCTTGGTTTCATTTTTGTAAAGATAGTGACTTAAAAAAAAAAAAAAAGTGGGGCACTGGGGTGATTTTTTTTGTTTGTTTGTTTTTTTAAATACAGTTTTCAGTTTTACTGGATTTTGCCCATAGCAAGGTAAAACCCAAAAAGATGTAATATTCAGTTCTTTAATTGCTGTGGTTTAAATCCAGATTCTCAGTTGTTGCAGGATTAATTTCTACTTGCTTGTCCAGAATGACTGTTCAAAGGTTTTACTGAAAGCATGTTGAAGCAAATAGCTTTAAAATGATTGAAGTTATCAATAAAGCAATGTGTTCTGCAGTATGTTCTCTGCCAAGGGAAGTAAAAGGTATTCAAGCAGGCTAGTGAATGATGAAATGTACCTATTGCTTTAGAAAATGAGTTGATTCAGAACTGAATTTTAGTATTTTTCCTCTTATGGGGGCATCTATTAAAGTAAAATTATTCCCCAGATGGATTGGGATATGGCTTTTAACAACTGGTGCACATTTTTCATCACGTAAAATTCCATCCCAAATGGCCATGTATTTCCCTTTGTACTGTGGATTGTTGTCACTGTCAAAGGAAGCTTGGTGAGATCTTTGCTTTCTTTCCTAGCATTATCCTTTTCCTTCTCTAACTCATTTTGTCTGCATCTGTGTGGTGGTGATTTTCTTACTCTGTTTCTAGTGGACCTGATGCCAGCTTCTCCGTTTCTCTTTTCTGGGGCTTCTAATGTGTTCAGGGTTACAAATGGCAGAAGCCTGAGGTTTTAATTTTAGTTGCTAGAGCTGGTGATGCATTAAGCATTGAATCCATGCAGGAAGATGTGACTTGAGGGGTCTAAATCAGGTTGGGTAAGGACTGATGCTGATCCTGAGTTATTGTACCTAATTCCATTTGGCATTTAGGGTTAGTGTGCACTGAAATATCTGAACAGTTTGTAAGTGTGAGATAAAGATTGGCCTAACACCGTTGGCCCCAGAGCAGCATCACCATTCATTTGGTTTTATGGTGAGGTGAAAACACACCTATGCTAAAAAAAAAATTTGAGACTTACTTTGAAGGTGCTGGTAGCAAGTGTTATGAGTAGTTACAGTTGTGGGTAAAATTCCTGCGTGTGCTCAGGGTGTAGGAGCTTGCTGCAGCTGGGCAGGGTGCTGGGGGTGCTGAGCCCCTGTGCCAGGGCAGCCCTGGCTGCTGCTTCCTCCTGTAGCTCTTTTTGGCTTGGCAGGGCTGTGCTGGTCAGGGGCTGAATGGGTTCCCAAGGGACAAGGCATCCAGGAGAAGGCGAGGTGGCATCCCTGGCTGTGGGGGAGATGGTGCCAGGGAGGGGGGATGATAATAACTAAGTGGTCATGGTTGTCTGTCCTGACAGACTGGACCATTGGTTTGTGTTTGGCACTCCTTCCTTGGACCCACAGCTTAAAAAAAATAATTAAAATCAAGCAACATATGCTCTCTCTGACATAGGTGTGTCTTGTGCTTTTGTTGTGCTGAAGGTAGAAAGTTGCCTTTACTTGATGCTCCAAGATGATTTCTGTCTCTTGGACTTGCAAATAACTGAGTGCGCTTGCTTTCTTTCCTTGCTTAATTTTAGAACCACTCTGGTATATTTTAAAAAACCCTCCAGACAGTCACTATTTCGAATTAAGAAAATATAATCACATAGAAGGGCATATGAAAGTCGTATCTGTGTTTGTTTATTTATTTTGCTGAGATTGCATTATCATTCAAGCATGAAGCGATGTTTCACTGAAGATTGCTGTATAAACCTATATTGTTCTATATTATGTAGGAAATATGACATTTCATTACAAGCAGATAGTTATTTTTATAGAGAGCATAAAAACTATTTTGCCTTTCAGGCACCTGTGGTGAGGGGGTGTATGCATTCTCAATTTTTCTTCCTTTTTTTTTTCATTTTGAAGCGTGAAAATCTACCTGAAAGTAGAAGGCTCTTATTCTAAATGGATTGTACTCCCAGCTCATTTGTATTGTATTTTCTGCAGAAATCAAGCAAAACACAAACACGATGTTCCTGGGGATGGTGTGTGCCAGAGAGGTGTGGGGGCTGTGCCACGGGACAGGAGCTGGGCCATGCAATTCTCTCCTCAAACCCCTCCTTCCCAGCATTTGGGCTCCAGGTTGCAAGCCCAAGTTGTGCTGGGCACTGGGGCAGTGTCAGCTCCAGAATCCCAGACCCTGTGCCCTCTGGATCACCACCAGCCTTCCCAGTTTAAAAGCTGCATTTATGATCTCACCATGGAGCCAGTGGGAAAGTTCCCTTGTAAAGTTCCCTTGAGATTAGGCTGTGCAAAGCAGCATTTTAATGGACATTTTTGCATCAGCAAGTTAAGTTTTCACCTGGCTTGCAGTAGGGATGTCCCAAGGTGCTGGTAATGACTGGACTTGCTCCCTAAATACATAGCACTGTGCTTGGAAGTGTGTTAATTTCTAAAAGCCTGGTTATATAACTTCCTTTTTACCGATTACAAAGTGTTGCAAAGCAGTCTATAAATATTATTTGTTACCCTGTACTTTCGACCCAACACTCTGGAATTTCGGATCTTACTGACTTTAATCAACAGAGAATGAATATCAGTGTTTCATGTGGTTTTAGTATACTTTTATCTGTGAAGAGATGGTAGAGAATAGCAAAGTATTTCGAAGTGTGTTTCTAACTGAAGTAGTCAGTGCACTGATGAACCATGGATGATTCTGAGCAAGGAGCCCTGTATTTTTGTATAAAATTTGATAGATAGGTGGTGGGATGTGAGCCTTCCTATAATGAGAAACTGTTGTACTTTGCAAGGCTTGACTGAAGTTTAAGCATATATGTTCCACTGACAGCACTGCCTGTGCTTTCATGTGAAAGAATTTTTGAAAGCTTTGTTAAGTCATATTTTATTTCTGGTAACTGTAACACCTTTAAGAAAAAAAAATTGTAAGATATGAAGGTTTTTAACCTTCAAAAAATTATAATCATCTTCATCTGTCAGGTCTTGGATATTTTACCTCTGAGTCTTGCTTGTGCCTTGGAGCTTGCTACCAGTGGGTTGTCTGTTTCTGAAGATAGCAAACTGGATATTGGTGAATTTATGGGTCTGTGGGAGACATAGTTTTGTATCTCTTTCATCAGCTTTTTAAAAAGAAACTACATGATATTTATGACCAATAATAACACCTGCTAGGTGAAGATAATGATGCAGATAACAAAAGCTAATAGATAAAGACAAAATCTGGTCTTCTGTGCTGGATTGTTTATTCTTCTATTCCACTATGTGATGGCAGTGGAGATGATTTCTGCTCTTGGAAGCTTTATCCTCTGCTATGGTAAAAGTGGCACTGGACAGACAAGTAGTTTGTTGCTGTAAAGTGGGCACTATATCAGGGGATTTGAGCCCGTGGAAAAGATTTTTAAATGCTGACTAGTGATTTTGGATGTCTAACTGTAGTACTTTTCACTGGTGAGCCTTTCAGAGTGCAAGCATGTTACAACTCTGGTGTGTAAGCTTATCTGGAGGGCTTTAAGCTGCACAGGAAAAACTGAGACATCCAATTACAAAACATGCTTGAATACTTTTTCCTTGAAGTTTGGTTTCAGTCCATGGCATTCCCTCAGTAGTTGTGTGTTTGAGGTTTTAGTTTTTTTTCCAAGCAACTCTCTCCCCTGTCTGCAAAGCCTCATTTAATGACACAATGGGGCCTTTTTAATAGAGTTGGGGATTTTTTTTTTTCCATGCAGCGAAATTCTGAATTGTAATTTTCATCACTCCTTTGTGTGTTACATCATGCATGCTGGGCTGGATCCTCAGCATTCAGTGGAGTTCTCTGGTTTTCTACCAGCTGAGAATTTGTGCCAGCATTTTTGGCTTCACAGTAAAACCTTTGGAAAGCAAGCACACTGGATTTCTAATTGGTTGTGACATCCAGGAACTGCAAGTGGCTCAGGTCTTGCAAATGTGTGACAAAGGCCCAGCATAAGAGACATGGCAATGGGTGGGAAGGTGAAATGCCATGATTTCTCTGCTTTGTTGTTAATTGTCTTTCATAATGATGATGTATAGTGAATAAAAGGATGAGTTATAAATGTGGTGGGAGATGATGCATTTGAATCTTAGCAGATCAACTGTGAGAAGGCATGATGCTGCTTGGGCATCATCAGGATTTGTGAGGCTGGAATGTTTCTGCATCTGCCTGGTCAAGCTGTAGTTTAATAAATATTGTATGAGCTGTCATACTTTGCTTGTTTAAACTGAGAAATCCCTGAAACGGCCATGGAGTGCAAGCATGTTCTCAGGCAGCAGCACAGCCATATAGCATTATTAGCAATAATACATCTCTGCCTTACACTGTGCAAGGACAGGTTTCCTGTGATGTGCAGGGAAGAGGTGGTAACAGAGTCAGTGGTAAAAACTGAAAGTGGAGCATGGTGAATTGTGTTGGGAGAGGCAGTGTCTGAGATTTCTCAGAATTTAGGGCCCTATTTATCTGACTGCAGCACACCTTATTTACAGCAACTTAATCTGCTTGCAGCAGACACAAATGGCTCAGCATCCTGTCAAAAAATCAGTAGCTGACCAGTTGTGAACATGTCAAAGTAACAAGTGGACATGCTGACAAGAGATGGCATTTGGGTTTTTTCACTGAAAAAATGCAGTGGTGGATCATGGCAGATGACTCTCAAAAATGTAAAATGTTGATGTGAAAATGGAAAATGTAATCTGAATCTTTCTGACTTAGCATTTTTACTAGACTGTTATTTGCCTTTTTTTTTTCCCCTTTTAAAAATAAAATTCTTAGATACAGAAAGAGAAATCCATGCAGCACCCCATGTGAGTGAGAAATTAATTCAGCTCTTCCGGAATAAAAGTGAATTCACGTTTCTGGCCACTCTGCAACAAAAGCCATCAACTTCTGGAGTTATACTGTCCATCCGAGAGTTAGAGCACAGGTAAGAGGAATTTGTTTCTCTCTCTTGCAGCAGCAACATAAAAGATAATGAGTGCTCTGTGGTCTGTTTGGACAGTGTGTTGAAATGGTAGATGTAAAATCTAATATGCAAGTTAGAGCCTTTCTTCATAGTTTGATATTTGCTACTTTTTTCTAGTTCTTTTTTCTTTCTTTTTTGTTATAGGAGGAATTCATTATTTGTGTATCCCAGTCCGTAAAATAACTTAAACAGAAAGATCAAAGCCAATGTAGGATAGATGCAGTGCAGTTTGGAAGTTACAAACCTTGTAATGCAGTTTTCCTGACTAGTTTATTATATGTGCTTTGGAGTTTGCTTTTCATAAAAGTTAAACTTGCACTTTTCTTGCTTCGCTATGTTTTATAACATTATAAAAGAATACATTTTCTTTGAGATTCAGCAGTTAAGCTATTAAGCAATTAAGCTGCCTGTGCTTGCATATAATACTGGGAGTGTTTTCTTCCCAATATACATACATTATATTCCTATTTCAAGTATGACTCTTCTCTCACCCCCCTTTTTTTTTTCTGGTTGTCAGTGTAGGAGGAAAAAGAGGTCACTTTGATTATCTGTTTTAGTAGCAGACATCAGTTTATTCCAAAAAAGGTGTACTTTGTGTTATGGTTCATAGTACAATTCCAATGATGTTTTGATGTTTCAAAGTGTGTGTTGTATCAAACAGTCTCCTATTTGTAACTTTGCTAATGCTTTTAAAATAATTTCTTAGGTCTTGAAGGACCTTTGTGTCTAGTCTGACAATGAAAGACTAGTGCTGGTCTTTCCTATTGTAATACAAGTAATGGGACATTCTTTGGTTGCTCCCATTTCAAATCTAATACCAGTTTTTCTGCAGCACTTCTATTAAAAAAATCCTACTGATATTTGTCTTAATTATGTACATGATTCTCAATTTTTAGTCCAATTTCTTCCATTTTTGATGAGAAAGTGTATGGAGGAGAAGGCAGTGACTTCATCACGACCAAATTGTCAGTGATGCTTTTTGCCAGTGCAACAGCAGAGATGTCCAGACAAACCTCCCCAGTTAAGGGGAGGACTTTGCTATTCAATATCCCTATTCAATACTTTTCTGTCACCTCTACTTTCTTCTACTTTATTGTTTTTGCATTTTTAAGGCCACTGTCTCAGTCTAGAAGAATATTGTTTTACATTATAAAGGGATCCCTCCCTCCATCTCTTCCCATTCTCCTTCTCTTACTCTATCATTCCTTTTGCATTACTTTTCAATTTCTCCAAGCTTTTTCAGGTCATTTGAAGTCATGGTGAACAAGATCAGTTTGCCATGTTAAGAGTTTGTTTATTATTTATTTGAGAAAGGGGACACATTGAGGATAGCCATTGAACAGAAAAATGCTGTCACATGCCTGCACTTAGCAAAATCCAAGGTCAAACTAGACAGGCAATGGTGATTATACAACACATGGATTTTTAGATATGGAATCTACTGAATGCAGCTCCTTGAGTCCTCTATCTTGACAGGCAGAGGATTGAAGGGGAGATGTGCTATGCAGGAGTAATCTTGGTTGAACAAAATACACTGCTGTTGTCCTCTCTGGCACTGAGGTTATCTATAATATTTAAAATTATGACATCTGCTTAAAAATACATGGAGTTGGAGGATTGCCTGCTAGTCTCAGTTAAACCTTTGTAGCTCTGTGCAGTAACTGAGGAAGTTTCAGTCTCTGTAATTCCATGCAGGAGTCAGAACAGGCATGTGTGGTGTTGCTCTTGACTGCTGTTACTCCAGTGGATTACTGTGGCTATCCTTCTTTTTTTGGACTCACTGTGTATCCCTTAAAGCCATTGCTTGTTTCTCAGTTTGCTACTCAGACCTCGGTAAGGATTCTGCTTTCATACCCCCAGGTCTGTGATGACAGAAGTTAATAAAATGGATGATGATGGAGGAAATATTTTTTAGCATAGATGAGACGTAGAGAACAAAGATTTGGGGCACTACTGAAGATGATCCTGCTTACATTAGGTCAATGTAATAGCAGAACTTTCAGGTTGATAATTTTTGATGTTTCTCTAATAGCTCCACTCACTCTATAGCTTTGCATGGGAACTGAAATGGGTGCAGACACATGTCACAGGGCAAACCTTTTATTAATTGTAGCTCCTGCTAAGCTTCTGATAATTATCATGGTTCTGTTCTTGATGACATCCATCCATTTTTTTTGGTCAAGCTCTTTCAATTTCTCCTGTGAAAACAGACACTGCAAAGAGGATAATAAAGAGTATCTTTATTTCATGAGGAGCAAGATGTGTGGGAACAAATATAAGGGTACAGTTGTTCCTTAGCCAGTATAGAGTTTGACTATGGCAAACACAAGAACTCTTCTCAATTTCTTCTCTTTGTGCACAATAGGAGATATTATAGTTAAAGGCTTGCTTTTTTTAACTTACCAGCATACCAAAAGTGGCCAAATTTTTAAAAGTTCAAGCCTTCAAGCGGTCAGCAACAAGTGAAAAAAAGCAGCTCTGTTAGCTGTGTGTACCAGAGTTCATATCTCTATGGGAAATGTCTCTTTTTTTTTTGTTGTGCTTTAATAGATGAGAAACAGATTTAATAGATGAGAAATAGGTGTTATTCCAAGCAACAAAAAAGTGTGTGTATGTATTCTGCTTTTTGATGTAGTGGAGACAGTTGTTCCAAGGGAGCAATGCACAGGATGCCTGGTTTAAATTTCATTTCTCTAGTAAGTTTTAGCAGGTTCTTATTTTCCAATAGAATGGAGCTGTTCAACTGAAGATAATAAAACGAGATTAATACAATTTTTCTTGAAGTCAGTAATTTAGATATACTATTTTGTTATTCTAAATGGATATTTTGTAGCAATTAGAGATTTGCTGTTAGTTTATATCACCATTTGATGGACAGGATCATGATGACAAGCATCTTTGTTAACATTTTGTTGGATCAATTTAATGATAATAAAGACTTTGTTTTCATGCTTCAAATGTATTAAAGTAAGTCTGGGAAAATGGGAATCTTAATTAATGCAAATAAATTCTAATTGGACAGTCTGATAGTTGGTGCAGACTATGTGTATAGTTATCTGGAATGCAGTGGTAAATCTGAAGATTATATTTTCTTTCCTGAATTAGAGATAATAAAAAATAATATAGGATGCACAGACATGTTACTTGGGGATGCAAAAGGTGGAAACTGTTTTCTTGATCAGCGAATTATTATTAGCCAGTTCTTCCTAGATGAGCTTTGTGAGCTATTTTGCTCACAGCCTTTGACTCTTTAGACCGCCAGAACTCTTAGACAGGCAATCAAGGTATTGAAAATGCCACCCACAATGAATTCCTCATTTCAACTGTGATTTCATACAGTTTCACCTGAAGCTGTCTACCTGCTCTGGCCTTGCAGAGCAAGAACAGAGCAGGTAGCCCAAGAACATAATGGGCTTAGATGGAGTCAGCATTGTCTTTCAGCTGTTTAATCTCTGGGTTTGAGATACATTGATGGTTCTTCTCCACCACTGGCCAAGATCAGCATCTGGAGAAATATGTTAAGGATGTTCAGGTTACCCATATGTCATTCCTTCTGAAGTGTTTCATAATGGGAGATCTCACCATGACAGAACAAAGGATTGAGTCATAAGATGATTGTTTTGAAGATTTTCTAACAGGAATCATTAAAAACTTTAATTTTTTTTTTTCTTTTTTAATATGCTTGTAACATGTGTCTAGGACCTGAACTTCAGAAACTTTATGCCATGACAAATATCTGGAAACCTGTAAGCTGATTGTACTGCTATAGTGAACTGGATTTACCGAGTAGATAGTCTGCCCCTTCACTATGTAGCAGCAAGCTGTGTTAATGTAAATATTCAGGAGGATTCTGATCAATGTGTCAGGCTCGTAGTGAGACTTTTATTCCTTTCAGGTCAGTTTTGGGTGGGGAGGTAAAATAGGCATGAGACTCCAGTCCATTGTTGGATATTTCCCCCCAGGTGACACTGTGAACAGCTCCTGAAGCTGTTGAGGAGCAGATAGAAACCTGTATGTTCACAAAAAACAGCTTGAAGGCTACCAGGCCATTATATGTTTAATTAAAAACACAAAGGGGTAATAAGCCAGTTAAATTATTCACTGAAACCTAGCTGATCAAAAGAAGCATCTGCAGGTGACTTCTGACCCTAGTAGTAAACCTGTAAAATTGGATTTACTCCCTGCCATGTTTCAGATTATTCTCTGCAAGATGGATATGTGCATATTGGATTCCAAGATGCCCAGGATTCAGAAAGGGAAGGGAAAACTCTGCAGATGTATCCATTAACCTTTTTCTTTTAGGGTAAAGGGCACATCTTTATGAATATTTATATGTTGAATTGCTAAACTGGAAAGCTCTAAAGAGAATATAAAGATTGAGCCTTACTTCCAGCCCTCTGAATGAGTTGATGTGAAACATGTGAGGCATTTACACTTTTTTTTTCCTTCTCAAAAGGTCTTTAGAGATGCAAATACAAATAGAATTGTGCTCACCTGCTTCTGTTCTCAGGGTTAAAGTATGAAAAAGAGAAAAGTGAAGAACTGTTCTATAAATCTTCCACTGATTTAAGCACTGTGAGAGAGGAGTTGCTGCTGGAGGAGTTACCTTCCATCTTGTGGCTTCCTGCTGAGAGCAGGTGTTTTATGTACACTAGGCTGACAATTGTTGTCTCTCTGAAGCATTAACATGCTGCTCATAACCAGCTGTTGAAATGCATTCATTGGGCCACGTTGGCAATTGGAGGAGAATGGCTGACAGTTTGAAACTCTTTAAACCTGAATTTGGACAGTGCAGAAATGTTATGGTCAGCCAGGAGCAGGATGTGTGGGTCCCCCAGGAGTCTGCTCCAGCATGCTGAGTTATTCTGTTGGATTGTTTTATAACCCTCTGATACAGGCAAAGAACCAGAATGCCTCAAACTTACACTAAATGCAACTTTCTGAAAACTGAATTTCTGCTGAATTTGGGCTGCTCATTTGGAATGTTAACTCCCCTAGTTAATAAGACAGTTAGATGTCTACAACATGTTGTAAATGTTCATTTGCGTGGTTGACGGTAGTCTGGGTGATGTGTCTGGTTTTTTGGGGTTTGTTTGCAGTTTTGTAATGATGCCTGTGTGCTCTCTTTGCTCCAGGCACTGTCTCCAGAAAGGGAGGGGATGGCAGTGGAAACCCTGATGGTTGCTGGCTGTGGCAAGCTGCCAGAGCTTGTGGCAGTGGGGCAAGGAAGGTGGAGGCTGCCTGGGACTGAGGGTGTAAGGATGAGCAGACATGTACTGGGCCTTGAGACAGGGCAAAGGAAAAGATTTTTTTTTTTTCCCTGAGAATCTAGGGCAAATGTGTTTGTTGTCTGTTACCCAGTGTGCAACAAGTCAATAACTACACACTTGAGAGAGATCAATTATTTATTTCAGATCTGCACAAGCCTGGGTGCTTGGTGGTTTCACACAAACCAAGCACACCGACAGGACTTCACACACCATTATTTGTACACAGAAGTCCAGAGCTGATAACTTTCCAAGTACAGCCCCTCTATTACTACTGGTTAGTAGTTTCCATACCAGTTTTGTAATCTCAGATAACTTCTGTGCATGCCTGAGGGAAGGGTCTTCACCTGGGCAGGTGTCTTGTTGACTTCTAGGTGTGATTTTTTTTTGTTATAATGGAGATAGTTCAGCTAAGGGATGCATGGACTTTGAGTTTTTTGCCAAGTTAGGAATGTATGAATTGGCATACAAGGACATATTGATTTACTACCTCCTTATAGTTTATTAGTTCTGGGATGCTCTTCACTGAGGGATGGTAGTTGTTTCACTGATTAAGTATTCTTTCTTGCTGATTAGGAAAGTCACAATTAGCCAACTTAAAGTGTCTAAAGAATACTGACCAGTCCAGACCTAAGATGATTTTGGCATATTCCACATTTTGCAACATGTGGAATTTGTCATAATGTAAGAAATCACTGAAAAGCTGCTGAATTTGAGAGATTAAAGGGAAAAACCTTTTTTCTAAAGACACCACAATTAGGGTAATTTGTTTTCAAATACTACAGTTTTATTCAGGTGGCAGACCTCATTAGTTTAAAAAGCTGTTACCCTATTGTTTTATTAAAATCTGGCATTTGTAGAGTGTGGATTTGGGGATCCCCTGAGCTGAGCTGTTGCTGCAGTGATGATCATGAGAGAGGGAGGGACTGGACAGGGCTGTGCTTTGCTTACAGCTCTGCTGGGGTCTGTCTGGTCACACTGGCAGCTCAAGGCTGCTGCATCCCCACAGAGATCCCTGGGCTAATGCTAGCTCACAGTCCCAGGTTAGCCTTCAAAAGTAGCCAGCCCCCATTCAGAAAGTCCTCAGGTACCAATGCTTTGTGGATTGCAAGTGGTCCACTGGGGAAACAAACCTTTGGCCAAGGGCTGTGGGTGATGAGCCCTTTAACAACAGCTGCAGGATGTGAGTGTACAAGGTGACTTGGGGTTGGAGTGGTGATATAAAGGAATGAAGGTTTTCTTTTGTCAGGTTACTTTTCAGTGAAGTAAAGACAGTGTTTAGTGTGAGGGTGTTTTTTTGTTGTTTTTGTGTGGGTTTGTTGGGGTTTTTGCTGAGGTACATTTAAGGAGTCATAACTTCAGCTTATTTCAGCCAGACTTTTTTCTGGCTGGCTGTGTTAGCTCTGAAGCCTGCTAAGATACTGTACTATTTTTAGGTGTAGTGTGGTACTACCTACTTGGTTGATTAGGACTAGGAGAGAAACCAGGCTTTTTTTCAGATAGTAGGCAGGTTGCAGCCATGGTGAAGGTAGATTTTTAGACATATGAAATGAAAACAAAATGCTTAAGGTCAGTCTTTACAACACATGCCATGGAAATATGTAGCTGCTTTGTACCAGCTCTGACTCCAGCTGTCTTTTACCTGGTAGGCAGATGTTGGGGTTACTTTTTTCTTTATATGATCAAAGAGGAAAGTAAATTTGTATTAGGAAGACCTTTGCCTAGTTGCAGGTACACAAACACATCATAAATGCTTTATGCCTTGCAGCTTGCATGCCCAGCTGCCATGTGTAAGATGGGTAGAACAAAAGACAAAATGTAAATAAATATTCTATACTAATAGAAGGTGTCAGTGTGGGAGTGTTTATTGTTGAATGTTTCAAGCTAGGCTAGTAGAACACAATTACTGTTGTCCTCAGAGTGGTCTGAATAGAAAAATAAAGTAATTTAATTGACTGGGTTTAGTTCCTTTTCCTTGAAATGAAAGGATAGAAACGTTTGGAAGAATCTTATTTAGGTAGCCAGTAGCACAGTGATGTTGCACTTTCAGGCTTTTAGTTGAGAAGTTTGAAAGTGTTTAGTTTGGCTGTATTGGATTTCCTTGCATAAAAGGAAGAGTAGGAATAGAGTTAGTGATGCAATATATGGGATTTGACTTTTGTGTTTCCCTTTGTAGAAAGTTAATCTGATTTTTAGCAACTAATTTCCTTGTCACAGGTGATGCTTCTATTCCTGACAGCTTTTGTGCTGCCTGATGTCAGTCTGACTTTGGTGATATCAGTGTGTAATCTCGGCCACAGCAGTGAGTTTTCAATGCCACATAAGCAATGATTTGCCATGTGTGGTTTTGCTGTGCAGCCTCTCGGTCTGTCTTTATATAAAGCAGCTGTAAAAAGTAACTTTGGATGGTTTCTAAGTATGGATGTTAGGGAAGCTTCCCTGTCTTACCATCCAGGGCCACTCTGGCAGTCACAGTCGCACCACAGGAGACTCTCACTGCACCAAACGTGTTCCTCAAGATGCACATGCAGTGGAGGAGTAGATCTGTGCTCTTGAGCACATTAAGAGCATTTCTTCAAAATCCAGTGTTTCACAGTGCTTAATGCTTCAGAGCTCGGGATCTCACCCTGTCACTTTATAGTAACTAGGGTACAAGAACAGCGCCTGTGGAAGCGACTGAAATATTTGCCTTGACAGCTGTAACTTGTTCTGGCTTTGCATCTGCACAGAGCTGTGGTGACAACTGCAAAGTGAGTGTTTCCTTTAGTTTGAAGAGATGTATCTTTTCTTTTAGAGGCATTGCTTTTTTCACCGTGGCTTCATCACTAACAGGGGCAGTGCCTTGGGCAGATGCCTGCCAGCTTATCTGCAGCACAGTGCCCAGTGCCTGCTCCTGGCCTCGTTTGCTTTGCACTGAGGGCTGCTAAAACAAGATCTCAGTTACTCCCATGTCGCTGTCCAGGCTTGGCAGCACACCCAACACAGTGTCCCCCACTGTGCACACACACTCACTTGGTGGTAAGGAACAGCAAAAGGCCAGAGGAGTAATGTCCTGTGATTCATCACAGAATCCCTGTAGATTGAAAATCCTGAAATCTCTGTGATAATGGATGCAGATTTGTTGCCTGTCTCTAAATACACCATGAAGTGTTTCTACAAAGATGCTAAAGCACAGCCTTGCCTGAAGCCATTCTTATCATGAAATAGCACAATGCTATTGTGAAATGAAAAAGCTATGTGCACAAACAAGTCTACATAGATGTATTTTTCAGAAGCTTGCTGAATTTACAATTTATAGCTGATGACATAAAGATGACTGATCTCTGGACTTCCCCTGAATTTACATTGTTAGTAAAAAAAATTTAAAATTATGCCTTGGCCAGACTCACAGATATTTTCCAGAAGTTTCTATGCTGTAACAGTCTGATTTTTATGGTAGTGGTTTTTTCCCCAGCATTTGGGAGGCCTGACATCGTCGCATTGCTGCGGCATGTGCAAGGTGGATGGGGCTTCCATCCTTGAACTCCTGTGGTTTTTGTGACCTTCTCCCATACAATGTTAAGCAGATGCACAATGCTTTGACTAGATGGCAACCCCAAGTTTGTACATATTTGCAGGGATGCCATCTGTGCCTGCTGCTTTGCCCTGGGACATCTGTTCAGTAGCTCTAAGAGCATGTGCTATAAAGTGCTGGTGCTGCTCCTTGAAAGAGGCTGTGGGGCTTCATTTGGCACTTGATCAAGGATGATGGAAGTTGTAAAGTCAGAATGATAGCTCTGCTTTATTTATGTTTGAATGTGATAAGGAGGAAGGTTGCCAGAATTGAATGCAAAAAGTAGTTCTGCTTTAGTTCCTAGAGCTCTTATAGGAACATTTAATCTGCTTACCCAATTGCACTGCTGTCTGCATTGTGGGATATTTTAGTGTTTGGTGATAGCTGTTGGGTTGGTAAAGATCAGGAAATAAAGTGCTGTGTACCCTAAGGACACCAATCCCACAGTCCTTCTTGGGGCCCTGTCTTGGGATCCACAGTCTGTGAGTTGTCCTTCCTTTGGCCACCTGCATAATCTAACAGCAGCAAAATCTTTGCATGAAACGTGGTGGTGTTTGCCACAGGATAAGAGCACTTCTGTGGGTTGGGATGATGAATAGGTGAATGTTTATTTATGTAGGGGTTGCAAAAACTGTCAGAAAGAATTATAAACTATCTTGAATCAATTGTGGAATAATACTGTCCTTCTGGAAAGCACATTGCATGACCTTAAAATATCCCAACTTTTTTTCGATGTGCATAAAATCAGTCTGAATTTAGCAATGTTTTTCTCTTATACATTGGGATTTGAATGAGAGACTGCAGATAGACCTATAAAAAGCATTTGAATTCTATAATTGTACGAAAGAAGCCAGCAGTAATTTACATGCTTAGCAAATAGGGAAATTCTACTAGTGGGAGAATTTCAGCCAAGGTCAAATTGCATTGCTGTTCCATAAAAAACAAGCTTTCTTAATACATGTCTTCTGAGAACTTAATCTGTCAAAATACATGTTAACTTCTGATCATGCCCCTTACTTAAAATATATGAAAGTATGAATTGTTGCTGAGAAATAACAAATAAAACAAGAAACAGTGCTAAGAAGTAGGCAAGGAGATTACTGTCTCACACCTTTCTTCCTCGAAGAAGGTCTGGAGGAGAGTGGCAGGGCCCTAACTGGAGCACAGGCTGACACAGGCTTCGTGCAGATGTGATGCAGAATCAGAGATTGTCACAATACTCAGGGATCTCTCTTGGGCTTTTGGGATGGATTTCATGGCAGCATTCAAAGTTCACACTGAATCATGATACATATATTCAGGTGGTCCCAGATGTTGCAAACTTTTCAGGAACCCTGATTCATTCCAATCCTATATTTTCTTTTAGTTCCTGGCAAAATACTGGAAAGTACCTTCAAAACACCTGTTAGAGATCAGTTCATTTTCCTGCCTCTTGTATGGTAGCTTCTGTTAATTTCCCTCCTCCCCCCATTTTTACCTGTTGTTTTATCATAGATAGAAAAATGTACAATGGCATTTGAAATTGAAGATGAGATAGCAATTTAAAAAAAAAATCCATTTATTTCCTCTGGCTTTACTAATTATTTTCTCACCAGCTGATGATTACTTGCCTGAGTTTGTTTTCCCCCTCATTTGTCTTCCATTCCCCAATTTGCAGATTAGAACTCCGAAACAGAGCAGGTGCACTGATTTCCAAGAGTGAATGGCCTTTGTGTCATTGCTTTGGAAGAGGCTTCTTTCCCCCAGAGTCTAGTGGAAGGAGGCAAGAAAAGATGTTTGCTACTGAGAAAGCTGTTTGCACATGACTTTCTGGTAGAGAAAAAGTGACTTCTGAACTGAAAACATCATGAAGTGTTTGTGTAATCAAGGTCTCAGTGTGAATTTCTGCATCTTAAAAAAAATAAAATCAACACAAGAGTGTTGGTTTATATTGCCTTTTATTTTTTAAATACGAGAGAAAGAGGTGTGTTAGGGTAACCCAGCTAGTTTCTGCTGTTGGGATTTTGTTGACTGGTATTCACTGGTGTTTCTCTGAGTGTAAATGTTTGTGATTTGCACTTGTTGAAGGGTGGTGAAGAATAGGTGCAGCATTTGGCTGCTGACACCCACCTTTTCCTGCCACTGGAGAGGTAAAACATGGTGTTTAATACAATCCTGTGGCACTTACTGCATTAGGTACACATACACAAAAATGTTGGCACTAGCTATTACATGAAATTTTAAGTAATCTGTTCTGTACTATATAAATTAGTCAGGAGATTGACAACAGGCTCGATGTCTAAGCAACAAGCTGTTCTCAGTCCTGAGGTAACTATTGGCACTAAAGATTGTTGAGTGAGAAGCTTTGCATTTCCCTATGCTGTACTAATAATAGAGCACAGATGTGATTAAGTGCAGTATCTGACTGACCTTTCCAGGGCTGCACTGTTACCTTTACATTAACAAAGAAATCATTGTGTGGTGAGTGATCAGCTCTGTGGCTATTGGAGATGATGAAGAATGACCTCAGGAAGCAATTTGCTTCCTGCAACAGGAGATTGTCTTGTTTTTGGGATCTTAAGCCTCTGTGATCAACCATGTGTCTCTATATCTATATGTATATATACACACAAATACTTTGTGTGTGAGGTAATAGAATGTTACGTACTTCTCCCTCTTTTTTATTTTTTTTTTTTAGTTTTCTGTCTCACTTCATTATGTGCTGTGACAGCAGATGGAAATTAGAAAAGTATGGCATTGCTGACAGTACTTCTTGTCCTAGTGCTTTTCTTTTCTGGCTTGGAAACACCAGCAGCAGTATCTTCTGGATATTGACTATATTGTTACTGAGCATCAAAATAATAACTCTTCTCCAGGTTTCGTGTGAATGTAATTTAGGTATTTTAATGGGTGTTGGCTATAGTTAATCAACATTCTGCTCTACTATTTAGAAAACTCCTCATTC
Source organism: Rhabdornis inornatus (assembly GCA_013397075.1). Taxonomy (NCBI): domain Eukaryota; kingdom Metazoa; phylum Chordata; class Aves; order Passeriformes; family Rhabdornithidae; genus Rhabdornis; species Rhabdornis inornatus. Next base: position 135,140 of record VWZS01004054.1, read on the forward strand.
TTTGCCATCCTTGTGCCAGTTTCTTCACAACACCAGCCTGATTTTTTTTGCACTCTGTACTGCATATATTTGTTTGTACCTATGCCTGCTGTGTTTTTATTCAGCATTGGTTTTACCTTTACCTCCTTATGTTTTTTACTTTGTCGCTTGAGTCTTTGATTCATGTGGCCCAATAATGCTTTTATGTTGCGTGAAAAATGTGGTGACAAAGCATTGGCAGGATAGAGGAGGGCTTGAATTTCACTTTTGGTGAAGACTTACTGCCTTTGTGTTCCTCTTCCCAGCCTGTTGTGATGTCTTGCACATGTTCCCAGCTAGTGTTTTATCACCTAAGTTTCCTCCCAAGGAAATATTTTTCCAGTTATGTTGGAAACCCTCAGCTTCATTGGTAAGATGTAATCTTGAAGAAGTGCACAGCCCCTGTGTAATGCTTGTGCACACAGGCTATTAGGGCCTGTGTACTGCCAAGCAGTGTAAAAGGCTTATGTGAAAATAAAAATTGGCACTCCAATATTTATTGGTTTGTGTTGCATTTATTTTTTGGAAGTGGATTTCATTACTGTAATTTTTCTCACCTTACCCCAAATCAGCACCTGTCTCTCAAATGCCATTTGGATTGGTTAAATTGGTGTTGGCCAATAGGGAAAAACATAACACTGTGTAGGTAGATGGGGCAAAGGACTATCTGGACAATCTAATATCTTCACTTTCTTGTGGAGCTATTTCTACTATAAAAGGAGGTCTGCATCACCTGTTTCTATATACACAGCTTCATTCTAGCAGGAAAAAGATTCTGTATGATGTAAATACTTGGTGAGGTCCAAGAGAAGACTTCACTATTTATACTGTCAGTGTGCCTTGGAAGGGCTAAATTCATCCTAGAGAAAGAACTGGGTCTCCCCACACCCCTGTGAGGTTGGTTAATAACCACACTTTGTTAGCTCTCCTGTGGGTCTGACAGCTGTATGAAGGTTTTGATTGTTGGATGGTTTATGCCAGATGTGGAGACACCTAATCCAGCCAGGAGGTTTTGTCTTTTCCTTGTAAAGCTGAATGATCATGGCAGTAACAATAAAAGTCAGAAAATGAGTTAAGCACAATTGCATGTAGGGGAGTCCTAAAAATAAACAGTTGTGGTTTTTTAACTGGATTTGCAAGTAGTAAATACAAATTTAATGATTACCTGGTGGTTTCTTACCTTAATGGCTTTTTATTTGTTTGTTGTAGTGATATATGTACAGTTCTTTGTTTTTCAATTTCTTACAAAGCCTGCAGTCATACAGATATTTTGGTGAAAAGAATAAGGCTTGGTTTCTTGTAGTTTTCTATGGGTGAAAAGAGGATTTCAGTTTCCAGGAGTAACAAGTGGTACTTTGAGCTGTTTTCATCTAATTACTATTGCTGGTTTTGTGCTGCTCTGAATGTATAGCCTTGTGTTTCTGCTTCTTTTTAAAAAAATTAATTAGTAGCTAAGCCATGCTGAATAACCTCTTTAGATTGTGGTGTTTGCTTAAAGAAGTCTTATCAGTTAAGAAGACAGTGACAGAGACAATGATTATTTCCAAAAGTGGAACTGATTCTTGCTGTTTTCAATGCAGCTATTTTGAGCTGGAGAGCAGTGGCCTGCGGGATGAGATCAGGTATCACTACAGGTTTAACGGGAAGACAAGGACAGAGGTGTTCCCATATCGCCTGGCAGACGGACAGTGGCACAAGATTGCTGTGTCACTTAGTGCATCCCATCTTCTGCTCCACGTGGACTGCAACAGGTAAGCAAATATGTTCTCTAATTTATATTTCTTTAAAAAAATAATCTGTAGTTACGGGAATAAAATTGGAAAAGGAGATTTTTTTTCCCCTATAAATATCTCGTTTAAGAAGCACGCTAAACTGTGGTATAAGAAAAAGAAAACAAAGCATTAAAATGGAACAATTCATTGTGATTATGAACGTATGTGGAAAAGGTTGATTGCTGATGGGGGAGTATTAAATGCATCTCTGTAGTTTAGGCAGTAGCTGATGTTTGCCAGTGATTACATTTTAATGTGATGGATGGGTGTGCAGTCTGTTCTATTGTGAACTGCTTCACTTGGTGTATATGAGAACTTGAAGAATAGATAGATGCATCAGAGACACTTTAATTGTATTTTACATAATCAGACAATGTAGTTTTTACTGACTTTTCCACATGCTGCCCCATTTGGAAACTTCTGAGAAACATGGAAGCTTCTTTTTGCATGACTGGAACCAGTGCTTTTTGTTTTCTGAAGGGTATTCTGTCTTTTCCATTAGAAGTTGTGAAGGCTGCCAGATGGCACATTGCCAGGATTTCAGGGAATGAAAAACAGCAAACCTAGAATCACTCTTGCTTTGGGACTTGATCTCACAATGTATTGTAGACTTCAGATTTAGTGGCTGATGAGGAAATTCAGAGTTTGAAATTGGGACTTTCATAATAGTCTTTATGAATGAGGAAAACAAACCATTACTTTTGTACCTTATTGCATTGAAATGAATGAAAAAAATATCCTTCACATTCAGTGAGAGTATCAGCATATGCATTTTGGTATTGTGGCACTTAAATGGATCGGGTGATGACAGCAGATTTTTTTTGGAAGTCTTCATTTTGTTCAGACAGGCAGAATAAAGTTAGATGAGTATTATAGGAATATGCAGTTATTGGAACATTTGAAAAAGTTTGAATTTTGACCCAAGTAATTACAAGATACTGTTTTGAGAGAAACGTTACAACCATTTTCTGCAACTTCATTAAATACTGAAAAATCTAATCTGAAGGAATGTTGCATATTGGACCTTATTTGTACCTTAGAAGCAATTAAATGCTGAGAGTAATTGTAATTTCATTAAGGCATGAAATCTACAGTTTGCAAAGATTCTCTTAATTTCAGTAATTTGATTTATTTATGTTTCCATTATTTATCTGTTATATTATTTCTTTGCTTTCAACAGAATGCTTTTTTTTGCTTGTTCGTTTGTTGACATACTGGGTTTCGGGACAGGTTCTTCGTTATGTACTCTGATTTTTTTTTTAGTGAACAGCAAATGTGTTTTGGGACGACCCTTTTTAGCAGATTGTTTAGCTGGCTGCTTTCATGCACAGAATGTAGAATGAAGACAACACAAAACAACTGCCTGGTGCAGAGTTCTGTCCAGGGACAGGAGAGCTGCACAGAGTCATGGTTGTGACCTCATTTTCGTTACATTAACAGGCAGAACTAGATAAATACAGTTATGGAATGAGCTGTGCTGTCATATGAGGTGACAAATATGTCCAGCCATCTCTGTCAGGTAGCCATAAACAGGACTGATCCATCTAACCATGTCCCTTAAGGTGGCACATCCTAAGGTTGCTTCCAGCATAAATCCGTACTGAGATGTCTCTATTTGGCTGCGTATTGTGGTGTTCTATGACAACTCCTATGGAAGAGTAATGGAAATAGTTCTGAAAGCATGACTTGAGGACAGATCATAGAAGTTTAAATGAGAGGGGGGGAAAAAAGGAAGTCTCTAAGTTCCTGAGTCAGCTGTAGCATCACTGTTCAGTTAATTAGAGAGTTTTGTGAATATTGGTGTTTGTTTGATTATATCTTAACTCTTTATATCTGTGCACTTGGAAAAGGAGTCAACATCTTCTTCATCTTGGCATTTTCTTATGACAGTGCAATAAATATCAAAGCTGTGAAAATGAAGAGCAAGTCAATGAGGGGTACTTCTGAGCACTACTGAAAACCCTAAGCCTTCTTCATGTTAGTGTTAGAGAAGCTGCAGCTGAAAATGTCAACAGAGTGCAGTGTGAAGAGTTATGGACTTTACATGTAAATGTCACTATTTTAGGCTGGTGTGATGGCTCTCGGCAGAGTTCAGGACACCCAGTGATAAGTGATGCTTCTGCAGACTTCAATACACAAGAGAAAACAGGATATGAGTGCAGTCAGTATATTCACCTGTCCCACCTCCTGCAGAGGTTTGGTGTCATCAGAACAAGAATTTAGCTTCCTGTGTACCTATGTAGTTTAGGAAGTTCTCGGCTTTTTGTTTACTTTGCCAGAAAAAAAAAAAGGGAAAAGAAAAAAAAATTGACTGCCAAAATTAATGCCTCAAATTTCTACTGTATTTCTTTAGGGGTTTGCAACATTGCTTCCTTACAGACATGCCTGAATTTGCATAAATGCATTACTTCTTTTGTTTAGGGCTGTGGTAATGTGTTATATATTTGGGAGGCTATTGTGAGCAAATGATTTGTGAATGCAGCGTTACTAAAGTTAATCTGTACCTGAGAGTACATTGCAAGTGTTTGTATTGGGAAAAATATCCGGCCACAACCTAGTTTTGCTACAGGATTCATCCTGTGATACCCAAAGCTAGTCTCTGACCTCCAAGAACTGCAGTTGATCAGAAAGCATTGGAGAAGAAGCTTTTAATTTGTAAACAGATAGTCAAATCTACTTTTTCTCTTCCCAGCCCTATCACCCACATTACTCTGATTTGTAAAATTGCTTTGACATTTGTACTTGATTATCTTTTGGATTCAATTCAAAGTCAGCTTTGTTTTTCAGACCTGGGTAGGCTAGGGAAAAGTACTTGGGAACTAGCAAAATACCTTTAGTGCTTTAAAGCATCACCTTTAAAACAGTGCAATTGTCTCTGTTCTAATGAGATGTCATATGCAGGGGGAAGCATATGGATCGAAGGAGGTTTATTTGCCCAAGTACATGTCCTTTTGAAATCAGCTCCTGCTGCATCTTACTGACTTCTTTTAGTGCTCCTGAAGAACAAGGAGTGGGAATTGTAGCTGAGTTTAATGTTAGAGCTTGGAGCTGCTGACTCAGGATTCATAAAATGATTTGGGTTAGAAGGGACTTTAAAGATGATCTTGTTCCAATCCCCTGCCATGGGCAGGGACACCTTCCACTACACCAGCTTGCTCCAAGCCCTGTCCATCCTGGCCCTGAACACTTCCAGGGATGGGGTAGCCGCAGCTTCTCTGGGCAAGCTGTGCCAGGGCCTCACCTCCCTCACAGTGAAGAATTTCTTCCTATTATCTAATCTGAACCCACCCCACTTTGATTTGAAGCCATTTTCCCTTGTCCTATCACTTTGTTTCTTTGTCCAAAGTCCCTCTCCAGCTCTCTTGTGGCCCATTTAGGTGCTAGAAGGTCATCTGAGTAAGGAGCCTTCTCAAGGCTGAACAGCCCCAAATTTCTCAGCCCATCTTCATGGAAGAGAAAAAAGATCTTAAAGTCCAGACAGGAAACCTGTTGAATGTCACTGGACTCTCCTCATTGTCTTGAAGAGCTTTTGTACTAGGCCTAGACAGTAACCTCTAGCCAGGGATGTGCCTCAGAAAACTGACATGAGAAGCCATGGGTGCACTTGCTAACATGCTTTGAACATTCTAGTAGGTTCTGAAAACTTAGAAAATTGAAAAGACTGCATTAATTATAGATGTACTACTGATGCACAAGTAAAACCTGTTCTCAAAGTAGCATGGAAATTAACTTCCTTGCTTTTGGTAGGATCTGCACTTCCCTGCTCTAGGCAAAAAGAGATTGTCAGGGATTTTCTGGTGAATGTTTAGATTCAGCTAGAGCAACCGCATCATTGTCCTTAAATAGCCAGTAGTACTAATAGGTATTTATATATGTGTATGTATGATCAAATTAACTCTGCCGTGCTTTTTCCCAGATTGGGCCTCTGTTCATACCTGTGCCTCTCTTGACCTGCAAATGTAAACCCCCTCCCTCCAAACCTTTATAATTTTGAAATTAAGGAGCTCTCAGACAAAGATATGGGAATAGGAATAATGGTTCTTTTGCTAGGAAAATTAAATTAAAAATACAGTAATCCAAAAAAACCAGCAAAACACAGAGTCAGAACACAACCTGACACCCCATCAGTCAGTCAGGGTGTTGGTGCAGTCCCATTAAATGGTGGCTGCATCCTCCTGCAGTGACAGATGTGGTTCTGTTGAAGCAATGATCCTGGAGACTGGTAAAGTTTTCCTCTGAAGGTCTGTCCAGTGGTGATGAAGATGGGCTTAGTTTTCCTGTGGGAATCCAGTGGAAAAAAGGCTGCCTATGGTGTTCCAAATTGCAGATTATATCTAGGTAGAAATGCTTGGCTCCTCCCCCTGGGTGGAACATCTCCCAATGGGATGATGTAATTTTATCAGTCATGCACTGGGACTCCATGGCCCATTAACAGGAGATATCTCCTGGAGGAAGGATGGGTTGTGGAGGAGATAAAGAACACTGCCCCAGCTGGTTTTAGCAGGTGGCCCATTAACAGAAGAGAACTCCTCCAGCGATCAGGATCACTGCCCCACCTGGTTTCAACAGATGGTGAGAGAATACATACTTTTGGTTACATCCTGCATTGCGACCCAAGACAGAAGAATTAACCAGGACACTTTTCACATTGTTAAATGAGAATCTGTGTCTTGACTCATTTCTACTCCCAGTGAGAGGTCTGCTCCAACAGTTTCCCATGGCACCTGACTGTCCACTGGGATGCTTGTCCCCTATGACAGTAACAGCACAGAAATATGTTGTGTTTACTGGTGTTGAGAAGAGTGAGGGAATAGCATGGAGCCTCCAGTTTAGGAGGTAGCAGGTACTGTATCGAGATGTATTTATTGACAATCTGTTTGCAAAATAGAAATTCCAAGTTGTTCTCAGTGTAGCTGCTTAATCTGGAGGGGTAAGCCTGAAAGGTGTTTTATTTGTCATCAGCCATGTTGCTACAAAGGTAATCACCTATTCAGACACTGTGCATATTCCTTTACTTGAACTCTGTGGGCATAGAAGGGAGAGAAAGGTGCTTTGATGAAAAAATTAATGTTCCTCCAGTGGAAATCTGTGCTGGAGTGCCTTTTGCTGTGAATACAGCCCGTGGTTTTGATGGATACTCTTAGCTGTTTGATGGAGGGGGTTGGTAAGAGCATGAGAGAATAGATTATAAAACTGGAGCAGGCTTGGAAGTAGTCTCCAACTGAAAAAGCATGTTGTCTGCTTCTTTTATGTTAGAACAGCACATTAGGGAATAAAAAATGCATGAGCAGTGAGAACTTTTTAATTGGAAAAATAAATAAATTAAAGTAACATCCTCCAAATATGGGAATCCAAGACCTCTGAGTTCTTATAAATAAGATATTCTGGCTGCAAACCTGAGGTTTTCAACCAATCTAAACAAAGTTCTATGACTTTAATTAAAGTGTAATAAATTTAAAGAAGGTTAAGGGATGTATTTAAAAGAGGGATTTGCTGCTTTAGTTACTGTAAAACACTTTCTCTTGAGAGGGAAAATGGTGTGGTGGCAGTGCTATGCAGCTAGGTAATTCAGTCTTGCTATTTGAATATGAGTTTGTGACCCAGATTGCCTCTCTGCTCTCCAAGCTGTAGCAGAAGCTGTCAGAGGAAGGGTTACTTGGGTAGAGCGGTGTAATTGTGCATCATGGGTGCACCCAGCTTCAGATCTGTGGTATTGTGGACTGGAAGTTAATTGTCACCTACCAGTTTTCCCTTTCGTTTGGCAGAAAGGCTGCAAAATGTTTAGTATGAGAGAGATCCCCAGCTGGCATCCACATCAGCTGCCATCAGTCTCTATCATTACAGTTACTGAAGTTAACTGCAAGGAAATGTTGAGGATACAGTCAGCATTATTTTCTTTTTAGAGAAGCTTTTAAATAGCCAGGGTTTTTCAATGAATAGCTAATACATCAGCAAAATGGTAGTAAGGGTGTGACCAAAGACTGAATGATATGTTTTAATCCAGTCCCCAATTACAATGAAAATTTATTTTTTATCCCCCCCAAAAATATCATTTGAACTCCTTTGTATACTGCATTGAGAGAATTGTGAGAATGCATGAGTATTTATGAAAGTGCTGAAAAAATACTAGAGAAAAAAATGGTAATAATCCATATCTGTGTCTGCCTGTCTTAGACTCTTTGACCACACCCAGAAGGCAGAAATGACTTGTACAGGTAGCTGGGCACTGAGCTTCAGCAGAGAGGCCTCACACAGCTCCTGCTCAGCATGGAATCTGCATCTGCTTTGGGCTCCTTTTGGGAGCTGATCCAGGTGCTGCTGACTTCGGTAGAAAGGAGCAGGAGTCATTCACCAGGAGTTTGATTAAGAGTTTTCCATAGGAACTTGGGTAAGAATTTTAAGGAGCTGTAGAGCTCCTAGAGAGTTTGGTACCTGCAAAGCCCAATTACTGCTGAATACAGACTCAGCAATGGTTTTGGTCCCTTCCTCCCCCCCCCAGTCAGAGCTGGGGACTTCTGGTGCTTTCTGGTGAATTATAAACATTGGTAGACTGGTTGATGGCTTCAACAGGACAGGAATATTGTGTTATGCTTTATCATAGCCTCAGATGGTTTAGTAATTTCCAAAAGTGTGTGTCTAGGTGTATTAACAAATTCTCCAATATTTGTATATTGGTCCCATATACCTGTAGGCATTTTAAATTTTTTAATTAAAAGAAATATATCTTTGAATTGGTGTGGTTAGTTACAAGAGCAGTCTCTGAACATTTAGTTTGCATAGTTTGAAATGTATCTGGATATTTTTCCACGATTATTTTTTTTCAGGAGAAGTCTCCTGTTGGCTCTATTTTCTTTTTGTTTGTTGGTGTGGGAGTCGTATGGACAGAGAGGTGATCATAGTAATTTAAGAATCAGCCAGATAAAGCAAATGTTTTGAACTTTTTCCTTTCAGATTGTAAAAACAATTATCTTGCTCCAGCCAGGCAGATTAACTGAGATCTAAGGAATAAATGAACTCTTCCATTTGAAGTGGTTAGCTTAACTCTGGAGTTTAGAACTACAAGTCACATAGGATAATACTGGAGCTGAATTGAGAAAATTATAGCATAATTCTAGTTAAATACTTTTGTAAAAACATTAGATCTCTGCCAAAGAGCAGGTGAGAACCCCGCTGAACTGTTCAACAGCAGATTTGAGACCTGAGTCTTCATGTAGCAAATAGTACAGAGCCTTTCCAAAAGATTTGGAACCTCCTGAGCGTGGTGGGGATTGAGAGAGTGATTGAGCAAACAGGGCTGAGGCTGCTGAGATCTGTGAAACCAGCCCAGAGTTCCATGAAGTGGTTTAACACTTGAGGTATCTTTCTTTGGCAGTTTAGCACAGTTACCCAGAAGGTAATTATTTCAGGAATCCAATCCTTACAAAATCCTCAAATTGGCTGCAGGGAGGTAGAGACTGATTGCATTTCTTAATACCCCAAAACCTGGCAGTTCTTATTATTTATTATTTCACAATTTGGCAACAGAAAACCGACAGCACTCTTGAGGGCAGTGGTGCAGGATCAGTCACATTTATTCCTTGGGCGTGGAGCTGGAGCATCCATCCTCTGGGTGCTCAGAGGTGGAAGGTGTCAAGTCTTGGAAACACCGAGGGGGCTCTGAGGTGCCAGGCAGTCTCACTGCAGCAGTGCTGTGTGAACAGGACCAGTCAGGCCTCATTGCTGCAGTGTGGAATGGGGTCAGGTAGGCTCAGTGCTGACCGTGGGGACAACAGAGCTCCTGGTTCAGTGCTCTGGGTGTGAGCTGCTTGGCCAACGTGCCAGCTGGGGGAATGGCAAAGGCAGTCCAGTCTCATGCTTCAGAAGGTGAGGGGTTTCTGTGAATTGAGGAATAATCCATTTCTACACAGATAGGTGTTTAGTGAGCTGGTTGGTGTAGCTTTTTGGGGGTGTGGGGAAAAAAAGTCAGATATTAGCACCTGCTTCCACTTTAAATATTTTAATGATATGAAGAATCCTTGTTGTGATTTGTATTACCAATGGAATGATACTTCAAAGCAGTAAGGAGGAAGATGCTAGTTTGATCCTTGGCACAGGAGTAAGGTAACATGCAATTGCCAGTCCTATAACTTATCCTTGTATCTGAGACCAGGCAGTAAATGAAAGCATCAGTGGCAACTGCATTACTTAATTGGGCTGCAATTTTTGTGGCAACCTCTTCAGCACGTCAGGAGTGAAAGCTAATAACTACCACTGTGCCAACTAAGGCAACTTGGACTTTCAGCCCAAGCTGAATTTTTCTGTCACACCAGCTGCTTACATTAAACTTACTGAAAGATGTACCATGCAGTATCCCTAGGGGACAACCCAGTGCAGTCTGCAGTGAGAACTCTCATTGACTTGAGCAGAACCATGCTTTCACCTCCCCAGTGTGTCACATTTTGTGAGAAATGTGCTGTCCCTGCAGAGTGCTTTTCTGCCTGTCTGCTGGCAGTTTCCATCTAAATTCAATTTTAGAACCAGTATAATGGCTTGTTCTATGTTTACTGTCTGTTTCATACACCTCCCCAGTCATGGCCAATTAGTTATTTGTGGAGAGGGTGTAATGTTATCTTTTAAACCAAGGCTAAACTGGACAGTTGGAAAACACTGTGGGAAAAGGGAGATGTGGGTTACCAGATGTACCTTCAGGAAGAACTGAGGAACAGGGAATGAGGCCATGGAATTCGTGTTTCAGAGACAGTGGCTAATGGGGAGGAGGAGTGGCAGCTCCAGGGAGAGCTGAGTGCCTTTGCACAGTGCTGAGACAACGCCAGGAGCAGCACCCTGGCACGAGCATGGCAGCAAAGGCAAAGCTGAGATCCTCAGCCTGCATTTGCCCTCAGTCACTGCAGCAAATTGGCTCTGGAATATGGATGAGGTAATTTTATGATTACATACAAATCCTCCAGTGATGACATGAACCCCTTGATGAGATGATCCTGTGACAAGATACCCTGTAAAGCAATTAACTTCTCAGCAGATGTGTTTTTGGAAGGGGGGAAGAAGCTGTTTAGTAGAAAGGTTTCTTGTGGCTGACTGAATTTTAAATTTATCTTTTGTAGCAGTGCAGGAGTTGAAATCAAAAGCCTTGTTCTTCTCACAATTGCACCTATCTTATTGTACTAGATAAATCAACTTGGGGGTTGAGAGAAGCCTGAGACAAAGGAAAAACAAAAGGAAAGACAAAGACTGCATATATTTTGTGAAGAGGGGCTGTTCCAAAGGTGTAAAAGCTTATCCTGCCTCAGGTTCTGCTGTAACTGCCAGAGTGAAGATCCTGTGCTGCAGTCTTGGGTCAGGGACCAGCACATCCCTTTATGTGGCAAGCAGATGGAATAGAAGCAAAGTTTCAGAACTGCCAGTTCTTACTCAATAAGTGCCTTGTGACAAACCCCAAAAGCAATATTAGAATTTTTTAAAAAATTTTTTTCATGGCAAAATAGAGATGGCATAAGCCACTTAATACTGGTTTTACCTCTTTGTTCTGGCAGCATTTTATTTTGGGATTTATTTTGCTGCAAGACCTTCTTTGTGCACATTTTGATGCACATTCTTCCTCTTTTGCTTTCTGATTGTAAGATGGGCTTAATTGGCTGCTACTTGTTTCATAGATATTCTAATACAGTTTTTTTATCTCAGATGTATCTTGCTCTAAGGGTTTCTTGTTTAATTTGTGGGAGAGGAGCTTTTCTTCTTTTTATATCTTGAAAGAACCCATTGAATTAATTTCTTCCTCTTATTTCTAGGATCTGCTTTTAATTGCTCAGACTTGGTTTGATGATGTTTTGCATTTGGGATGTACTCTGAACATTTGGTTCATCTGAGATGGGCTTTTGGTGTGATACTTGGTATGGTAACAAATGAGTGTGCTGTGCTTTTAGCTTTCTTCTTAACAGTTTGCTTTATTCAATGTTCTGGTTTAGGATGTGAGCTTCAAAGCTTGCTGAGGTTAAAGGGTGTCTTTTAGGGATCCTGTGAGTTTTAATACTGTCCTCATTTATAAGTGTCTTTGCCTCCTTGACTGTAGTGGATACCTGTATGCATCATAAAACCCTACTGCTTTGTGGTTTATGCTCTGGTAGCCAGATAGTTGCTCACAAGTGATAAAGAGATGCTAAAATACCTTTGGAGAATCAGATATTTGTTTGAGAAGTGGCATTTGATCTATGTAGCACCCAGTTCTATATGGAGGTGTGTGAAGTCCTGAATTCATGTTAATCCATAGAAGTTGTGCTCATTGATTTTTGTAAGAAATGTCTGTATATGTAGATGACATTCACCTCAGCACTTCAGAGGAAGAATTCTTTTCACCTAGACACCACCTTAAATTCTGCTGAATACGGCAAAAATTATCATCTTCACCAAAACCTGTGACAAGTACATTGCTCATGTGCTTCTGCTACCTGTAGATTATGTGCAAGTTCTATGGGCAATGCCAGGGCCAGCAGCCACATGCTATTGAGTTTAGCTAAAAAATAAAGGTTGCTGTGTGGGTTAGTGCTGTTAGGCAGCTGAGAACCACACAGCTGCTGCCTCTACAGTGGGATGGGGAAGGGATTCGGAAAGATGAAAGTGCAGGGGGGGAAAGGTGTGTGAAATAAAGACAGTTTAACAGGTAAAGCAAAGCTAAATAAAGAATTAATTCACATCTCCCATCAGCTGGCAGGTGTTCAGCTGTTTTCCTGGGAGAAGCAAGGCTTTGTCTCACATCATGGTTACTTGGGAAGACAAATGCCAAACTCCAAAGGTCCCCATCCCTTTTCTGTTTTCCCCCAGCTTGTATTGCTAAGTGTGATGTGATATGGCATGGGGTATCCCTAGGGTCATCTGGGGTCTGCTGCCCTGGCTGTGTCCCCTCCCAGGTTCTCATGTGCCCCCAGCCCCCTCACTGAGGAGCAGAAAATGCCCTGACACTGTGCAGGCACTGCTGGCCATCAGCTGAAACACGTGTGAGATACCCACACGGTTTTGGTCACAAATCCAACACGTGGCACCACACCAGCTGCTTTGGAGAAAATGAGCTCTGTCCTAGCCAAAAGCAGCAGTTGCCAAAGCTGAGAAATGTGATAACTATTTGGGTATCAAACCAGCTGTCTTGACACTAAAAGCCCTGCTCTGGATCCATCACATGTAAGATACAGTTGAGCTCATAGTTTGGCATATTTTTTTCCTCTATAACTCTTGGCAATCCTAAGCAAATGGCCAAATTTCTATTTCTGCTGAGAGTCTGACTCAGCCTATTTTCTGGGTTTTTCACACTTTCAGAAGTGTTGTTTTTTTTATATGAAGATGGGCAAACATTGCAGCCTTGTAGACAGCCTGTTAGGGCTTAGACACTCTTTATACTGTTGTTGTCAGGAACCATTTGTATCTGTTTTGTCATTTGCAAGTAAAGTTTGTAATATTGACCTTGTTTGTAAAGGTGTTGGAATCGACTTCAGGTTCTCCAGATGAAAGTTTCCATAAAGGCAACTGTGACAGATGCATATCTGCCCTTTGAGGGGCCACTGCTGTGTCATATCATGGGTCCAGTCCTCTACCTTGGGTTGAAAATAATGATTTGTTTTAGTTTAGTGCTTAAGAAATTCTGAAAAAATTCATGGATAAGTTTGTAGGAGACTGAAGACTGTAATATGTTTTGCAATGAAAGCCCTGCACAGGCAGATAAGATCTCTGTGAATTCACCCTTACTCAATTAATGTATGGAGAATAAACCCCCAAACCTGACAGTGAAATGTGCTCTTGTGACTGTCTGCACTTGCATTTGTGTAGTTTCCTCCTGTTTGTTAGTTACTTTGAATTTTTCTGGAATGAAAGAAAAGAGATTTTTATAAATTGAATTTTATTTAGATGAATTTTAATTTTTAAATTTAGATTTGTATTTGGAATAATTAAAGTGGAAAATAGAGTAGATTAACTTTGGCTCTGTGATTTTACAGGGAAATCAGTGAAATAATTTGGGTGACAGACGTTGAAGAGAACATAAACTGAACATGCACTCTTGAGTCTTTTACTTAACATATGCTGTTACTGGACACCTATTTCTTTTTCTTCCAAAGCTGAAAAATAACTTGATTAAATGGCTGGCGGTTACTATTGTATATACAAAATTTAATAAGCAAAAGCTTCCCTCATACCCCAAGATTTTAATCTAAATTGCTTTCCTCTGTTGAGTGATTGTGAACTCCTATACTACGGCAAAGGAGATAGCACCAAAAAAATCAGAATTTCCCTCAGGAAGTTTATTTTACTGAAACAAAACACTGGAAACTGAATGAATAATTCAGTTAAAGTTGCTCCAGAACTGAATGCATGTCAAATAATGCATCCTATCTATAAACACTATCAAGAAAATCCAATCACATTGGTATTGACACATTTTCATTGGGAAGTATATAGAAAATGGGTTGAAAGGGAAATATGTAAAGATATCTTAGTATTTATTTTTAAAGTCAGTTCCTAGTCTCTTTGGAAGAATAGATATAAAGACAAAGGCTAATACTGTGTCTTAAAGCTAGGAACTGATATAATCAATCAGTTTCTGTATGCAGGCGGGTTCAGAGAACGTTGGACAAATTTTTTGAAGCAGCTGATTATTTTTATACAGTGGGCTGTGTTAGGAGGGCTCATTTGCTATTTCAGAGGTGTACTGTGTTTTTGCAGCCTCAGCTGGAGATGATAGCAAGGGTCAAGGGTGGTCAACACCTCTGCAAATGAGATTAGGAAAAAGATGGATGCAAAACATAGGGAGCTTCCTTCTTTCCTCTGACTTTGTTTACAGAAGTTGAGAGTGCTGTTTCAAAGACTGCCATGAACAGAACTTTTCTATACCCCTCAGTATATTTAAAGGATCTGAAGATCCAGATGGATGTATGCAGGGTAATGAATGGTTGCAGGAGAGTGTAATTTTTGAGCATCAGGCTTTGAATTGCAAAAATCTGTTTTGATGATTCACCCTGATGTCAGGAAGGGCTCCTGTGCAGCTGTTGGAGGGGCCTTTTGAGAGTGATTCATTTACTGTAAGATGAATCACACCCTAGAAACACTTATGTCTCTTCATTAAATAAGTGAGTCTAGAGAACTAGCTCCTCTGTAGGTATGAACTTTTGAGACATTTAAAATTGGGTGTAATGAATTCAACACCTGTTCTCTACACAGAAATGTAGAGCTTCCCTCTGAGGAGGGACCCCAAATAAAGGAACTCCTGGGCTTTTATTCCCTCACAGTCTAAATCTCTGTTTCAAGCCTGATTAATGCAGTTCAGGGCTGTGTGTGTTCACAAATTTCAGAGAATATTCTGAGTTGGAAGGGACCCACAAGGACTGGAGTCCAGCTCTTAAGTGAATGGCCCATGTGAGAATCAAGCCCTCAACTTTAGTGTTGTTTAGCACTGTGCTCTAACCCCTGAGCTAATCTCAGGGTTTTCATATCCAACCTGTAAATAGAAGAAGGCATGTTCCTATTTTAATAACTTACTCATATTTTAGACTTGGAAGAATTTGTCATGATTTGGTGTGCTGCTTCGTAGTGACTGTTGAGTTTCAGTCTATTTTATGGTTCAAAATTTTAGGCAGTGGCACCTCCTGATCAGTCCATGTTGGCTGATGTATCCTAATGTGAGCAGACATAAAATTTATTTTCATATTCTGCTGAATATTTCAGCAATTTCAAAAATGCGATTGGCATGGCAAATATTATATATATGACATAGAGCCGCATCTCCACAAAAGTGGAGATACTCTTCAAGTGTTAACTTTTGCTTCTAAAAGTTGTGTGTAGGGAACCATCTTCACTGCAAGAGACAATTCCATGTCATGTTTTTTCCAGAGGGAGTGTGACCCAGTACGTGAGGCAGTTAAGCCTCAGTCATGCCCAGTCTAAAGGCTTAGATCTTGGACAGAGATTCTGTCTTTGATATTGGTTAATCTGTCTGTGTTTCAGCATGCACATGTATAGAATGGAGGGTATTTCCCTTTTTTACCCTTCTGTATTAGATATATACCATCATATATCTAATTTATACCATTGTATATTTACATATTACAAAGATGCTAAAAATAATTTATAATTGAGTATATGGAAGGGAGCTGTCTCCTTGTCCAACAGAGCTTGATTTCTAGAGAAGTTCTTCCTCTATGCAGGGGAAGTGTGTGTGTGTATATTAGGATGCAAGTATTTTAGATATGCATCCTTTCAGGAACTCACTGATTATTTTATAGATTTTTATATTTTCTGCATATTGTCTTCATTGAGACTCCTGTTTGAAATGTGTCCTTGAGAGGGGTGATTGTGATGATTGCACAAGAATACTTAATAGATCAAAGTGTGCAGATAGGGTAGATATATAGATACAAAACACAAGAATATAATGGGTATTTGTTGATTAACAGGTGTATTAACAGGTGTATTTCTCACTGTATTTTGCTAAATGGATCAGTGCTTACTGAATGTATTCTGAGCATGAACATTTCGAGACAGTAGGATTGGTTCATTGTTCCATTACCCTGGGTTTATGGTTTAACTTCTTTGAAATATGTTGGCATAAAGTAGGTGCAAATCAAGCTTTCTCTTGGAAAGTGAATGCAGCAATCATAAATCTGAAAGCCTGAAGTATGTAGTAGAGCTTCCATTAACCTGCAGACCTGGGTGTCCTCATGTTGGAGGGGCTATTCAGCCTGCAGCAGTTTTAGTGACCACAGTTCCCCTGAGTCCTCTTTCTGAGCATTCCTTTTCTTGTGAAGTGTATTGTGCATTTCTCTGTGTTGGTATCAAAGCCAAATGTGTTGGAAACTGTTCTCCAAGGAGCTCTAGACCAGCAGTTCATAAACTGAAGTGTATAATTTAGCTATTCATATGCCAAATACAGAGTATTGGTCACACGGGTATAAAACCACAGAAGGTGACATACCTCAGTCCAGAAAGTCAAGTAAGGGAAAGTGAGTGATGTGGAAGCTTAATATGGGTATTTTGATTTGTTTTGTTTGTTTGGGGTTTCTTTTTGTTTTGCTTTAATTTATTTTTTTTTAGCTGATGTGCTTTTTCACCTTTTCATTTCCCTAGAGTATAGAGGGGCTTACAGGAGCAGCAATGTGTTGTGTTTACTTGCCACACCTTTTTTCCTGATGATGTTTAAGAGTATAGAATAATAAAGTAAATTGACATATCTGATTTGTAAATCAAATGGTGTCACCGAGAACATCTTTTGGCTTAAAAAGATAATCAAGGACTGATCTACATCTCATGCCCTCTCTTGACTTCTAAGCCTGTTACTTCCTAGGCAGATCTAAGGAAAACAAACCAGCCTCATTGACATATGTAGAATAAGGCACAAACTAACCTTAATGAACCCCTTAATTTAAGGTAAATACCTGCTTCAGAAATGTAATTTGAATTAGAGTAGGACAGTAGAGGAATACGGGGAATCTTGGGCTTTTTTGTCTTAAGGATGACACTTTGTGAAGATACTGGAAAGAAGGTGACTATAGCCCTGTCCACACAGGTTGAAAGAGTGTTAAGTCATCAGAAAAGATGAGATAAGCCATGTTAGCCTGTCTTTAATTTATCTTTCTAGCTTCCTATTGTTGAACTGTCATATAACAATATCAGGTTTTGATTTTTTTTTTTTAATATGCAATTGCAGATAGATATTGTAGAATTCTTTTATAAACTTTACCCAGGCCAGCTGAATAAAAGTCAAATATTCTTCAGCAGGTAGTGTTTTTGAACCTGGTCAGCACTGGGATTTTATATATTAGGAGAAATGCAGTTCTTTATTGAATATCGATTAGTCTTTTCAGGAGGTGAGAAATTTTCCAGTGAGGGCATTATTAACCAAAATCACGAATAAAGCTGTGCTATATATACCAAGACAAGTTCCTAATATGACAGAGCAGTTCAGTGCACATACTCTCAAGGAGCTCACGCTCAAGGACCATGTCAATTCTTTGTTTCTCGCTCAGTATTTTGCCGCAGTTTTGCATTTGTATAGTTCAATTTTGCATGAGGTATGACAGAAGGCCTCTACTTACACTTTAAATTATTGATAGAGACAGTGCACGCAAAAATCCTGTAATTCTCAAAACCTGTTTTAAAGAGTATCATCTCGTTTTGCTGTTTGGATGGGTAAAACAGCTCAGCATGGTAATTTTATAGATAAACCTAATTAAATAGTAGAAAGAGAAATTTCTTAGAGCTCTGAATGTATCATGCGCGTGAAATGTGATGAGATAGGGTTGATGATAATTCTAATAAACTTTAGCAATGAAATTATGAGTATTACATGAGGTCTTCTGACTCCCGTACTCACATTCTTAAACTGTAATTTTTATATAACTATTTTGTTTTTAGGTTTGAGATTTTTCTTGTCTCTTTGAAAAAAGAAAGTAGTGTTAGCCTTTCATTTTATATATTGCTTCTATTTCATCTTGATAAATGGTTTACTCCTTTTTTGATAAGCCAAAGTGGGTGGGATATAGAACTTTGTACTTTGACATAACCTTATAGATCTTTCTAGAAGTTCTTTAATACTGGGATGTTATTCTAGGCCTCTGCAAATAACTGAATTTTCCAGTAGTGTGGTATGGTGGATTTGACCCTGGCTGGTGGACACCAGGTGCCCAGCAAAGCCACTCCATCACTCTCTTCCTCAGCTGGGCAAGGGAGAAAGGAAGATAACGAAAGGCTTGTGGATCTAGATGAGGGCAGGGAGAGATCGCTCACCCATTACAGCTGAGGGCAAAATGGACTACTTGGGAAAATTAGTTTAATTTGTTATCAGCTAAATCAGAGTAAGGTAATGAGAAGTAGAACCAAATACCTTCCACCCACCCTTTTCCTCTTCCTGTGCTTGTTTCACTCCTGATGTATCTCTGCCTGGTCACCACAGATGGCACAGAGGGGGTTGGGGGTCACCAGCCTCCCCATGGAATCTCTGCTCCTCTGCTGGAGCATCTTCTTCCCCTCCTTCTGCACTGACTTGCTTGTCTGCAGAGCTGTTTCTCTCACATGTTCTCAATCCTCTCCCTAGATGTAATTGCTGTTGCTCAGTAACTTTTCCGCCTTCTCAGAAATGTTATTCCAAAGGTGCTGCCACCATCAGTGATGCACTCAGCCTTGGCCAGTGCTGGATCCATCCTGGAGCCAGTTAGCACTGGCTCTGCCAGACATGGGGGATGTTTCCAGCAGATTCTCACAGAAGCCACCCTTGTAGTCTCCTGCTGCCTAACCCCTGCAATACAAACCCAATACTCATGGCAACTTGCAACATGAAAAATCACTGACTACACTTTGTGATCCTCTGGTAGAAACACGTGGAGTGTAATTGTGAAGATGAGTTCAGTTAATCAACTTCTGTTTTTCTTTGGTGTTCATTTTTCATGTTTGTTTTAAAGCCGTAGCTTTAAAGAAAGAAAAATAATTTAACCACAGATAATTTCACCTCTTTAAGCTAGGGGTCTTGGCAGACTCAGCCTTCTCTTGGCTGTCACACTGCTGTGATTACACAGCAATACATATTCCCTGGACAGTAATAGAAATAGATTTCATCATCTCCTCCACGATTCTTATTAAGCATGCTGTTTTTGTTATGAAGCAGGAAGTTCATGGCTCCCTCTGATGTGACATGGCAATATGAGAATCCAGGGTCAGTAACTCTGGCCTTGAATTTTTCATGTTCTGAAATGATGATATCATTGTAGCGGTCTGTGTTCCTGGAAAAGTTGTTATGGAAACTTCATTACAGCTTTTCTAAAAATAAACAAACAAAACCCCAAGCAAAACCTTTTTAGAGCTCCAAATGCTTTGTTAGTTTAAAGATTGTGTTACAGAAATTTTTCACGAGTTAGTTTTAGGAATTTGGTATGCAGATCGCTGCAGTCATGTGCAAGTTTATGCAGTACATAAAGGTTGCTTATGGACCTCATATTACTTGCTGTCACTGTTGGATACCAGGCATATATAAAGAGGTCCCATTCTGTGCCAGACCTGTGCTAGTGACAGACACAAGGTGGATGTGCAGTAGAGGCACCAGATGTGAGCACCCAGCCTGAGGAAATCCAAAAATAAGGGGGGAAAGGTCCATGTGCAAGGATGAACGACATAAATGTAGAGGGGGGAAAGAAAAAGGGGGTAGAGTGGCATAAAGTTCTTTTGTGAAATCTCTTCAAAATTCTAGCTAGTCTGAAAGCCCCGAGGGGTTGTTGGATTTTGGTTGGATCTTGTGTGTGATTGCACTTTTTTCCTAGGGTAGATTTTGAAAGACGTCCTTAGATTAACACGGTCCTATTTTATATTTTTCCTTACTGTAGTGGGTTCTGGCAATGTATTGAGTCTAGTGCTGCATAGCTGCACAAAGAGAGTTTTAATTTTATGGAGTCTTCACATATTCGTGATTTTATTTTTTTTTAAATTTTAAAGTTGTAATATACTTTCTTCACCATAATCAGTGATAAATACTGTGTTTAATGAAAAATTTTTAGGGGTTTTATTTTTGGTTCTATTTTCCGTCTTTTATTGTTACCTGATTTTGTCAAGGAAGTTTTCAGAGGAAAGAGAAAATTCAAGTAAATGCAATATCTTCCCTCTACAGGATTTATGAACGTGTCATTGATCCCCCAGAAACAAATTTGACACCTGAAAGCAATTTATGGCTCGGACAGAGAAACAGGAGACATGGTTTCTTTAAGGTAAGCAGATGTGAAATGGCACATGAAGCAGGAAAGTAATAAATAGTCAACAAGACACTTCCAATCAGTTGTCTTAGACTCATGAATTAGGATAATAATGAAATTTGGTAGGAGCTGTGGACAGTTTGTAAACAGCTTGTTTACAAGGTAAAAGTTTCTGAGATTTATTCCAGTTTTGGATAACAAGCCACAGCACTAGTGTTTATCTGTGAAAGGAGTCCATAGAGCAGCAATAGGCCAATCTGCCTATCCTCAATCTGGGCATGGATTTGTTGCCAAGGTGATTTACCATCCACTTGGTTTCCATGTAAAGCTGTCAGTTCCTAAGACAATTTTGAAAGTTGCCTCTTTTTTTCTGAGGATGTCTCCTCAAAGTCCCCAGATTTCCAACAAGCTAGGACAATTATGCTTTTGACTTGCATGATAGTCTGAGGGTTGCTCTGAACCTACAGTGCATTTCATCCTCCAGCAGCTGAGCTGTCACTGTGAAGTGAAATTGATAATATTATTTTATTCTACAGCTGTTGGTTTTTTACCTCAGCTGCTTCCCACTATTCCACAGATGGTAAACATATGTTTATAGCTACATAGGGAAAGGAAGAAGTTCTATTGCAGTTGTCTGTCTTAAATTCTTACTTTATGCAGGCAGTCAGACCCTCAGAAATCTGGGATATTATATGTTTGTAAATTAATATTTCTACGTGTTAACACTTTGGAAACAGCAGGGTAGCTAATGATATGCTAATGAGCTGACCATTTTTATTGATCGTAATGAAAGTCGACAAGTGCCTTACTTTGCTTTATGTGTGCTTGAATATTTTACTAACTTTCTTCAGGGCAGAAATATAATTGGTTGTGTTTTTTTAAATCTGCTTGAGAGTTTCCGAAGCCTTACTTTTTTTACGTTACTCATTGCAAAAACTTGGGATTTTGCCAGTTTGTAAAGAGTACACATCTCTCTCTGCGTATTTATATGCTCAGCAGGATTTCCCGTTCTTTTTCAGAGCAATTTGTTTCACTGTTTTAGCATATAAAGAAATAGATAAATTTTCTTAATGTAAACAGAGATCTGCAGGGAAATAAGAGCATTAAAAAAGAATTAGCATTTTTGTATGTGTGTTGGAGCCATGAAAATGTGTGTAAGGAAAAGCAAGTTTGTTACGTGAATAATTTTTTTCTTATACCTTTTATGATTGATACTGTTACTGTTAATTTCCTTCTCGTCTCTCTTTCCAGTAAATTGTGCCTGTATATACCTGTGATCTTCACCTTTTGTGCCTCCAGTTCTCGACTCCATCCTGCCACAGTGGGGAGGGGTAGAGGAAGGGGGATCGAGAGAGAACAGCCTGGGGTTGGGGAGAGTCTTGCTGGGGATACTGAGCTGGGGAGTGCCATTCCTAAACCAGCACAACCTTAATTGGTGGCACAAAGGGTGGAAGAAACAACAGAGCCAGAGTGGGTTGATAGCTTAGTTGCTTTAAGCATCTGTGGTATTAGGTATGGAGCACTGGGCACAATGCTAGCTGGATTGTTCATGGCAGTGTGGTGCCTAACCCTCTGTCTGTGCCCTAATGTGCCCCTCACAATGGTCATTTTCAGCACAGGGAGAGGGATCAGGATTACTTTGTTGCTGATCCGTGTGATATCTGCTTATCACTTGATAACATCAAGGACTATGAGGATTATTTTGGATGTGTTTTCAGTGTTGTTCTCCTGCCCTTACCTCGGGTTCTTCTGTGGGGAGTGTTAATAATCATATCTAGTGTATGGGGTAAAGAGAGGGGGGATGATTTTCCACAGCTTTTCACCCTCTTTTCCTCCTTCAGGCCTGTTAAAACAGGTTTTGAGAATATTAAATTTCGTTTGGATGTTAAGGAACGAATGTTCTTGTTGCTGTGTCTGCTGTGTTTTCTCAGTATGGTCTGCAGCACCATGTTTAGAGTCAGGACAGAGATTTCTGGGAGGGCCATTCAGAGATCTGCCCTGAGGGGCAATAATGAGTGTCATGGAACGTGAGAGAAAATGGGTTGGTATTTAGAGAAATTCTCTGCTCCAGTGTTTTGGGTATTCACACCTGAACAGCTACAGGACTTTGGTAAAGTGACAGTATTTGCAAGTAGAATGCTGTTGGTGACTCCAGAGAGGAGCAACTCAAGCAAAGGCAAACCCCTCCATGGAATTGTTTTTGCTCGAGGACTGGGATCCACTTGGTGGGTAATGCAGAGAGACAGGGAAACACGATGTGTATCTCAAGGGGATTTGATTTTTGAATAAGAACAGTCTGTGATGTTGAACTGTATGTATAGTATTGGTTGCTGCATGACACTGTCACTGTATGTCATAACTGCCATGGACAGTGAGTATGGACTGCTCCAGATACACCAATCGTGAGCTCCTGGTGCAGCAACCAGCCAGCAGCACAGCATTCCTCCTGTCCTGGGAGATGGCTGGGGTTGATGGAACCCACAGTCATGGTCTGGATGAACTCAACAGACATCTTGGAGGAATGGCCATTGGCTATGGAAATGATACCTGTGATTGTGTATATTTATATATCTATATAGTTGGAATGGTGTAGGATCTGGGTGGGACATAAGTGGTATAGAACAAGGGGTGGATAAATTAAGGCTGTCGTGGTTTACGAATGATACTCCCCAGTTCAGTACCCCTCACCAAGACTCTCTCAAATCACACCT
The DNA here is from genome assembly GCA_013397075.1 of Rhabdornis inornatus. Taxonomy (NCBI): domain Eukaryota; kingdom Metazoa; phylum Chordata; class Aves; order Passeriformes; family Rhabdornithidae; genus Rhabdornis; species Rhabdornis inornatus. Next base: position 158,348 of record VWZS01004054.1, read on the forward strand.
TGCTCTCTCTTGCTCCTCATTTCCCACTGTGGTGGAATGGAATTCAGAATTAGAGGCACAAAAGGTGAAGATGGTGGGTGTAGATAAGAACAATTTACTGGAAAGAGTGACAAGATAAGAAAATGAACAGTAACAGCAACAATATTATTAACAAAAGATATAGGAAATTATTTACATATTCCTGATAATAGATGGTACCAGATGGTTCCCTTCTCCACATCTTCTTGACCATAAGGAACTCTTCCTCCATGGAAGAGAGTTCCTTCTCCTGCTCCCTGCAGTGGTGTGAGTGCTGTAGAATAATCACCATGTCCCAGCCATGCTCTCTCCTGGCTATTGCAAAAATTAACCCTGTGCTGGACAGAGCCAGGACAGCCACAAAAACACAGGGTTTGTTTCAGGGCTAAGGAATACTGTTATCATCAGGTTAGGAAGCTTAAAAAAATGCAACTGAAGGGAGAAAAACATTGATGCCAGATATCTATGGAACACTCTCTAGGATGGGTCTGATTGCTGTCAGGATCAGAATTATCTGCAAAATCTGTTTTATTGCTGAGGAGAACCCTTCCCCCTAAGGGTTCCTCCAAAGAGCTAGTGCAGAAATGAGCTTATTAATGCCTTGGTGAGAAGGTGATTCATGTTGCAAGACAGTAGTTTTCATAACTACTAGAGCAGGCTCTATTGATCCTGCTTGTGTCTAGGGATTGTATATTAGCTGCTGGAGAAGCATATTGGTATTTTTATTACACAGTATCCTGTATATAATTTATACAGTCATAGGACTCTGTAATAATTTTGGACTCAGTTGTAAGGACTGAGGTGAAGTCAGTGCAGTGCTGCAGGCAGGTGTTTGTTCAGGTGCCTGGCGTGGCTGCCCTGAGTGGAGCAGCCCGTGGTGCTGATGGAGTGGAGATCTGGGCTGCTGGCTTTGCTTTGCCAAGGCACAGGAGTGTACTGGTGCCACCGTGGAGAGCCTTTCCCAGCCCTGGCCAGTGCAACTTGCACAGCTGTGTGCATCACATTATCTCTGTGGGAGAAGTAGGTTTTAAAGAGGATGAAAGGCTATGGAGGAAATGAAAATGCAGAAGTGGAGAGCTCATGGAATATATGGGCCTTTTCACAGAATGTGGGAGGACCGTTCTATTTAGTAGATATCTGAGAAGTGCAGTAAACTGGACTTTTTGCATTATGTTCTCATGGGATGGGTTTGATATTTAGTGCTGCAGACCTGAATTTCATCTTGTAGCTGGTAATCTGCCTGCACCAGATGAAGGCTCTTCAAGCTAGCGAGTCGTGATGCTGAACTGAAGCTTTGATTGTCATTAGCCAAATGTTTTTATTGATAACATAAAGGTGATGTCTGCTTGGGAAGGGAAAAACTGGAAAGATTTTAACTGCTGACATCACACTGTTAAGGACAAGTCCAAGCTCTTGGCAGCCTAGACTTAATGCTGAAGCAGGAGTAATCAGAGTTTTTTCATATTCGTTACAATAATTATGGCTGTAATAAGTGTTTGCCTACAATGAAATCTTTCTATTAAAAAAATACATCAGCAAAATTTCTGCCCTTGGAAAGTTTACTTCTATGTTTGATCACAATAATTCATTTTCAGATGGTTTATAGATCTAGAGGTTATCTATGTTAGCGAACTGAAGTTCATATTCATATGTTATTACATAGTAATATGCTTTCATGTTGCCAGAAATTAAGACACATACAATAGTTGTATTTCTTCTTCAGACTATATCTAAATGCAAAAGACAATTGAGCAACATGACTGATGGAACAAGCATGTTTGAAGATGCACCTAAAGGAAAAAAAGCAAAAAAGGCTGAAGAAAAAAGTCACTTTTCTCTGGATGGTGTCTCTTTAGCTTGGCAATATAGTCTGGTGGAACTTAGTATTTCATTTGCTCTTGGTTTTCACTGCAGAGGCTTAAGTGTTGAAATAGATTTTTATGCCTCATCTTCTAATTTCTCACTGATGACTGCTGATGGAAAGTGTGTAAAATGGCTTTCAGGATGTTCCATTTCCAGTGACAGTATTACTTCTTGCTACTTATGGTTTCATGATCATCATAGGTGAAAAGATTAATAAATGTATAAACTTCTGCAAGAAAGACAGGGTGATCTGATTATCTCTATTAATATTTTCAGTTAATATTTGACCATGAGACAGTAAGCAGGAAACAGTGCTTGCTGATTACATTCTACTCTTTTAACAGATGAGCATGTAAATGTCACTGGCCTTGCCAGGCTTTAAGGGCTATCTGAGGCCTCTATTTATGGGTGGAGTGTGAGTGCCTATGAGCAAGTGATGATGTCCTTGGTCTGCAAAATTCGCCCTCTTGCAATTTAATTGAAAATTAAAGCACAATTTAGCAAATCAGTAATGTAATTAGATAATAACTGCTGCCATGATAAATTTCTTTTCAGATTAAAGAAACTTTTCTGTCTGTGAGGAGATAGAGCTGTGTCACAGCATCTGTTTAACAGTGAGGGGAAGTGAAAATATCAGCACTAGAGGTGCCTTGATTTCCCTTGCTCCTTCTCTTAGTGGTCATGACATTATTAAGGCCAGTGGATCCTGTGAAGTAAGTACATCACACAGTCACAGATGCAGCAAATGCTTTGTCCTGAGCTTCAAAGAACAAACACAAGCTTCAGCATTTTCTGGACTGGGTTCTTCAGGGCCCAGATGTTCAGGCACACTGGGCACCTGCTGCTGCCATTGGGGGTTTCCTTGCAGGGCAGGAGCTGCACAGTGCCTGTGCAGCAGGCACTGGACCTTTAGGCTTGGCTTAGGAGCCCTGCACAACCTGCACTGACCTTGTCAGTCCTGCATAGGGCATCTCTCTGTCTGCCTGCGCCAGAGAGAGGATTTAATTCTGGCTGAAGGCATGATTACCCAAACTGCCTGGTGAGACACAGAGCTAGGAGTCTTAATGAAACCAAGCACTGGAAGTGTAAACTGTTACTTACATCTGGCACTAGGTACTTGTCTTTTCAGTGTTTGATTTCACAATCTTATCTGGCTAAAAAAAGAAAGAGTTTTACTGTGTTTTCTTTTTGTCTTTTGGAAAAGTGTGTCATCGGCTTGAGCAATAGGTATTATTTCAGTGCTTTTTTCACCAGTCTCACCCCATTTAAACACATTTAAGCAGCTTATATTGGGTGATTGCAGAAGAGAAAGCAGTATTATCACTGTAATATCCAAACATACAGAGAGATAGGAGGAGTTATTATATGTCGTTCATCTTCAATTATTTTCCACACAAGTAGAGTGAGGTGGTAAATTTTTTTTTTGTATCCACTGAAGAAATGACTTGTGAAAGAACTTGTACAGATTGAAGTGAATATTTCTAATCTGTATTACCAATTTTCTCTTTTTTTGCAAAGGGTGTTATTCAAGATGTGAAAGTCATCTTTATACCTAATGGATATATAACACAGTGTCCTAATCTGAATCGCAGTAAGTAGCAATCTTTTTATTCTCTCTATTTTAGATTTTTCATACAGATTGTTTCTTTGCTTTAAAAATAATACTTTCAGGCTTGTTATTTTTGCATGTGCTGACTTCCAGAAGGCAAAAATTCCATATAAACAGATTGCATTTTATGTTCAGATAAATCTAGTATGATAGATTGTTGTTTATTTATGGGTTATTGTGTCTTTCCTTCTCTTCTTTTCTGTTTCTTTTTAATCTTTCTCTATTGAGCATGCCCAACCTGCAGTGATTTCTTAAGTCTGGTGCAAGGAATCATGGATTTGCAAGAACTCCTGGCAAAAATGACTGCAAAAGTAGGTACCTAAGCTTTTTTTTAGTTGCCCGTTTCCTTCCTTTCCTTCCCTAAGACAAAGATGAAAATATTTATTCTGTATGCCATTCCTTATAGCATGAAAATTATTCTAAATTTTCAGAGTAGAGCCAGTTTTTTCATTGCTGTCTGCAGTAGTCTTATGGATATAGCTCCATGGTTGTTCCTTAAACTTAATAATGTTTCTGTTGTCTGCTTTATTATTTGTAAGGTAGTGATAAAATACCCAGAGTCTGATTTTTTTGTAAGAAGCCTTAGCTTGATTTCCCATTTCATGCTGAGGGATAAATGCAGAAACAAAAGAGTGAAATCTCTCAACAATTTCCTGACCATGTGATTCTGTCAGAGGGGGATGTTTTCTTGTGGGAAGTCCTGTGAGGTCTTCAGGACTGGTGTAGTCTCCTTCCTGGGAATTGAAATGAGGCCCCAAAATGAAAATGTCTGTGAACCTGCTGACCTTGATAGCGCCTTTGATCAATGGTTCTTAACAGTGTAAAAGTAAATTCAGCTCCAGGTGATGTGGTGTATGCTTGTTGTATTTTATTTTATTTTTTTATTCTTGTCGCCCCCCAGCTTTTGATCATGAATAGGATGAATGGGAATCTATAGTGTTGGGGATTTGTTTGTTTGTTTGTTTGGAATTTTGGAAATTTTCTCTAGATTCTGCTCCTACAATACACAGGCAACCTCAGTGTTAAGCCAAGGCACTTCAGCAAGGCTGTGCTGAAGTTTTGGGATAGGAAACTGTATTTTAGAGGTGACCAAACCCCTGATCTGTGTTAAAAGAGAATCTGAACACTTTTCGAGGTTAATTTTGGTGAGCCATCTGGTTTATGGTAGAGGGCAGTTAATTGTCTCTTTTGAAACAACACTTACATGCTAATTACTTAGATTTAAGTGTAGATGCAACCAACCTGTAGATACGCTTACTCTCAGTGTAGTTACTGTAGGAATTTCCAAAATAGGATTTGCACAGCAGTGCTGCTTGTGTAAAAAAATTATACTTTTTAATGCATTGCCTTCAAATGCTCTTTCCCTTCCCAATAGGAAAGGGGAAACTGTTTTTTGGAGTGTGCATTATCCTGGAAATCCTCTTACTCAGCTGACATGCTTTGGACAGGCTGGATCTGAATGCAAAATGTGAAGCTTTAGGTTCCGTTTTCTGCTTGTACTGTGAGAGAGAGGCAATTATTTTGAGCTCTGCTGGTGGTATGAGCAAGTTCCAATTATGCAGTGTACTGAGTAACTTGCTTTCTCTGATGTTAATTATATTTTTGCTTGCTAGTACTTTATGAGAGGAAGCAAAGAGCACAGCATTTGTAGTGCAAAGACTCTGTGCTTTCATAAAGTGGTGCTGGCATAATCCTTCATTGCAAATTCATTTTCTGTTACAGCAGTCCCCTGACTGTTTTGTTGCAGTTGTTTCCTGTTGGCATGCAGCAGGAAAGGAAATTAACCTGGTAGACAAATGCAAGTTAAAAACGGGGGGTCTGGAGGGAAGTATTAAGGTTTGTATCTGCCTTTTGAGTCCTAGCCACAATAGCCCTGAGTTGCTAATGTAGATACAAGTGTATTTTGTGGGTATGATGCGTGTCAAGGCTTTGAAGGGCTGTGCAGCTGCCTGCAGAGATCCTGTTTGGCCTGGCAGGTGGTCAGAGAATGGCCTGCTAATGTACAGGAGCGAGCATCCCTAGCTCCTGATCCTGCACCAAGGGATGCAGAGCATGAACAAGATGTTTTGAAAAAGTGGTTTGGTGTCTGGTCGTTGCTTTTAGGCTTTACTATATCCAGGATTTCAGTTTCTCTCTCAATCTGCGTTTGGTTTCAGCTGTATCACAGCATTGAATAGATGAGCAAGTGTTGTTTGCAATTAATGTGTATGTGCAGTTTATATATTTATATAAGTTTTTAATGTAAATATATCTATTTTGTATAAATATATATTTTATATAAAATGCATATTTAAAATAAATATTTAAATATTTTAATAAAAATTAAAATTATGGAGACTCAGAGCTGGGCTTGCCTGGGAAGGAAACATCCAGCTACTTACTGGTTTCAGGCTCCAATAATTTTAGTAGCTGTGCAAGTTATGCAGGATGAAAGCAAGAAAGGGAAGTTCCCTCCTGCTTGGGCTGTACCTCTCCTGAGTCTGGTGGGCTCAGGGTGGGACACAGGGCTAATGTAAGTGGCTCAGCAGAGCATTGTCTATGGCAGATTCTCTCAGAGTGCTATGAAAGGAGCATTTGACTTGTAGCAAGCTAACCACCCTTACGCCCTCTTCCTTCCTATGTTTTGTGAAGACACAGCTTTTAAAGACTAATAAATGCTAGCTTTTAAAACTTATTTTATTGTTGTCATAATTTGAATTAATTCCGAATCTTTCCAGCAGATATTGATTTAATCTTGTGACCTTAAATAGAGACACACTGTATGTCAGGGTGTTAGAATCTGCCTAAAATGTTAATTTGCTGCAGGAGAAAAGGATTGTGTTACGTTGCAGCATTCCCCACTGCTGGGCTAGAGTACTGTTAGTTCCTCTTTAAATGTAATGGCTAAAAGAATTCATGTGGCTTTAACAATCTACTGAAATCAGTCTGGGCATCTCCTGCCCTTCTTTGAGTGGAATATAACTTCTTCTGGTAAATTATGAGCCTCCACTAGGGTGTGCTTTGTATTCAGATGTGTTTGTTATATGAAGACTTCCAGCACAGAAATTTCTACTGAGTCTTTCTTTGCTGGAAGTCAAAAAGGTTCAAGCTTGACTTTGATTAAAATCAAGAAAAATCAAGAGCTTGAGTTCGTTTATGGACTAGGCAATCTGGTTTATTTACATCATGGGTTTATACAACCAGGAATACTTTTATGAATCACAAAATTTTCCATGTAATTTTTTTTTTTAAAATTTCTTGTATTTATTTTGCCAGAAAAAAATACGATTTTTTAGCAGAGGCCTGCCATCTTTCAGTTATTTGTATGGGCAGGGAAGGAATGCACATATTTACTGCTAAATATTAAGCTTATATTTCTGTTGTAACATCAAGGAGTGTTCAGAGCTAGCCAAAAGGCCAGGGTTTACTCCAGGAGTGTGGTTCCTCCATTGATCATAGAGTGAGATGACCATGTACTAACTCCATCAAAATCTGAGGAGTAGGGTCAGTTTATACTTGCTGATTTCCTGGTTCAGTGTTTCAAAGGTTGCAGTCAAAGTTGGTTTGGCTAAAAATAAGTATACTGGGTTTTGCTTTTTAAAATCGTGTTTGAATTGCAGAAATCTTATTAAGTTACTTTCATTTATAGTTAAATTATGCAGAAACAAGACTGAGTCAACTGGAAGACTGTCATTGTGAGAAGACTTGTCAAGTAAATGGATTGATCTACAGAGACAAAGACTCATGGGTTGAAGATGATCACTGCAGGAATTGCACATGCAAAGTAAGAATTTCTGAAGAGTTTCAAGGATAGGATCTAATGAAAATGTGAAAATGGCCTCTGAATACATAATGTTCACTCTGAGAATTACTATGTTTTTAGTATGCATGTAGTGGCAGCATGGACAATGGAGAGGGAAATGGTAAAATACATAAAATTTTGACATTGATTATTTGTAAGCTTCATACATAAAATCTGCTGTCCCTTGACAATGCTTTCTTATTTGTTCTAATTATAGCTGTGAGGACTTTGTGGTTTTGGGGTGAAGGGTTGGCATTGTCTGGGTTTGGTTTGGAATTGTTTTCACTGCAGTAGCTTTTTCAAAAAGGAGGCATTATCTTAATAGTATTCATAGATGCTTAGTTGCATCTTGCATGGTAACAACTTGCAGATTCATTTTCAGCATTTATCAGACTGCACAATACAAGGGACAGAAAGAGAATTAGTATGTAAAACTTGTATCTTTGAAATTATTTGATAAATATCTGAAGAGAGCCTTTGTTTGCTCAGGAAAATAGAAGCCTGATTGTTAAAAAACTCAAGGATGATTGGAACAGAGTACAGAAAGTAGAGCTTATGTTCTTGACTTATGTTTTCCATTTAATGTATTTTTCTCTGGGAGTGGGGGGTAAAATCAGTAATATGTATCAAAATATCGAAGACAATTCACCTTCAGCTGCACTTTGATTCGTTTTGTAGTTGAGTGAGATTCAATCTGCTACTGAAGGATAGGTTTGTAATGCAGAATGGTATTTTCATTTACTTAAATAGTTCTTAGTGTTTTGAATCAAATACTAACTGCATCAGCAGTGGTTGAATTTTGTGTTAAAACCCTTTGCTCAGGGCGGAGTTGTGGAATGCCGAAGGATGTCCTGTCCCCCTCTGGAATGTCCTCCCGATGCTCTCCCCGTGCACGTGGAAAGCCAGTGCTGCAAAGTGTGCAAGGGTGAGTGCAGCACACAGACCTCGCCGTTCTGCCCTCTATTTCAGCAGAGTTAAACTTGTCCTGCCAGCAGGCACATTTTGTAATGATTTTCAGAGGTCCTGGTAATTCAGGTACCATGAGTCATAGTGGCAAACATGATTTAAGAAGAAAATAAATAATTGCTGGGAAATGAACAAGCATAGCAAATTTCTGAGGTGCTATTTTTACCTATTGTTAGTGTAAAATTATTCACCATGTTGGGGCTGGGACAACTGGCATGGCTCCAGTTTGTGTCTCCTCTTGATGTTGAGGATCATCGAGCCTGTGGTCTGAACTTCCTTTTGTGATGAGTAACTAACCAAGCTGTTATCTTTTTGCCTATCTTTTATTCCAAGTTAAAAGGCTGCTCTTTAAAATAAACATGACAGAATATCAGACCCTGGCTTAATATCACTGTGTGGAGCCGTAGTTGGCTGTAATTAATTTCAAAATGGATTAATGAGAAGAAAGAAAAGCTAAGTACATTTTGTGACTGGTGTTATTGTCAGCTTTCAGTTCCTTTTTCTGGGAATGAAGGCTGTTGAGTAATGTTCATGGAAGGAATAGTCAATATTTGTTACTTTAATAGTAGTGCAATGAACAAAGACAATTTATGTATGAAAATTTTAGCTGTATGCTAATGCCAGTTGTACCTTAAGAAGCACAAATTCTCTTTCCCCGTATCTGTTCTGGATGATGAGTGAACGTCATGCATGAGCTTTTCAATAATTTATTAGGACTGAGATGTTGAATTATTTTAGGATTTATTAGGAAAACAATAACACTTTTTTAGCATTCTGTCACCCTTCTTCAGTCATTGAATTAATTAGTTCTGTGCACAAATATCTTTTGGCTGTGATCTTGCACTTACTCTTGTTTCTCATGTGATCTCATTTCTCTCAGCTGTATGTCAGCATGAGGATTCTGCATGCTAAAAGATGTTCATAGGCAGAGTACTTGGGTGGAAAAGTGGCCATGCTGGCCTGTATTTTTTTGTCTCAAAATACTTTTATTTGTAACATTGAAAGTCTAAGAAGTTCTTTCATGAAACTGGATGTACACGCAAGAGTCGAAATCTGACACAAAGAAATTGTAAGGCACAAAATTGTAGATTCAGTGTATACCCTCATGAGTAAACTGTTCCTGTTATTTGTAATGGGAAGATGAACAATCAAACGTGCCTTTTGTCAGTGATTGGCACAAACTTGACTCGTTATTCTGACAAGAACTCAGCATGTCAGTCAATGGGGAAGAGACGTATGGAAGTTGATTGAAATTGATTGCAAATGCCAGCTCCTTGACAAAATGATGTGCTAGGACCACAGTTAGTCACCTCTAGGTAGAGAGTAGTAATTGCAGAGGTTTTCCAAAGAGCTGCACTGCAGGTGTTATTTTCTCTGTGCTTTTTCTATTTAGCTCTGATAGAACCATCAGTTGTAATTTTCTGTCTCTAGGGATTATTGAATGGCTGGGTTATTGAACACTTTCCCATCTTAGCTAAGGGTTAATGAAAAAAGCTCTAATGTCTGATATGTTAAGGGGTTTAGGCAGTTGAGTTTTGATCCCTGCCACCTTGTGTTAGCATTTAAAATAATATTTGGCAAGGACTATAATTTTGTTTTAAATATCATTTTTCTGAATTGTATATCAACTTGCTATCCAGTGTGTCCATTCTTTTGTTAAAAGCATTCATGTCAGGAGAATAGACAGAAAGAAAATGTCTCTAGTTCAAATTCTCCTAAAAATATGTACTGGGATTCCTAATTTAAATGAGGCTTCCTCATCTGAAGTTTTCTTCAGAAGTGAGATCACAACAAGTCGGGCATAAAAACTAGGGCAGCTTTTGAAAAACAAAGAAAACTAGGATACCAAAAGGAAGAAGCCTGTTTTTAAATGCTTTAGTGATGATGAAAACTGAGTTATCCTGAAAATCATAAATCATTATTTTTTTGAAGAAATTAGCATTTTCACAAAGAGTCATTAGAACCAAATTTATATCTGAAGGTTCATAAAGATTGATCTAACAGTCTCTTAAATCTCTGCTTAAAATTTGGGAATCTGCTATGACAGTTGCTGCTGTGGAACTACTGGCATCACCTGTAAAGGGGACACACTTGCACCTGTGAATGCTTCCCATACCTGGGCACTCAGGAGGGAAATTTAGGTATAACAGTCCTAGACAGAGTGTGTCTTTTGAGAACAGACTACTCTGAACACTTGCAGTATGCATGTGGCTTGAGTCTGCAAAACTTTAGAGTGCTGTTCAATTGCAACGTAGGATTCACACCTTTTAGCTTTCCTTTCAGGGTCACAGGTCAGACTTTCACTGGCCAAGTACGAAAAGAGCTGAAATGCCACAGCAGAAAGTTATTTTATCAGTGTTTAGCATTTATCTGGTTTGTAATGTAGGGTGCTTTTATAGTGGATGCTTGATTCGTGTGAGATCGTAACAGTCCAGCTGTTCTCTTTAATTGATGGATTTACTGTCCTCCTCTGGAATTGGAATTTAGACATGAAGCTGCATGGGGACTGTGATAATTCTGATCATAATTGACCAAGCTGTTTGCTGCTGTGGCCCTGATGCACGTTGCCCTCTTCATGGTGGCAGTAGTCCCAAGCTAGGTGACTTTGCCGTGAAGTGAATGAGGAATGATCCAGTCTGTTGGTTCATTTGTGGAGGCACTTATCTTTAGCAGAAGGGTCAAAACTTCAGACAAGAAATTTGTAGTAGGAGCTCTCAGTTTCCTGGGAAAACCCTGCATATTTCATGTGTGCTTGAAGAATATTTTCCTGAAATAGATTTTTGGAGTTTGTTGATTCAGTATAGTCATTCACTGCATCTAATCTGTTCATGCAGTCCTCCAGCAAGTTGAAGAGTTCACCTTTGTGCCCACAAAAAATGTGAAGGCTTAATTGAAATCTGTGCTTACATTATTCTTGTGATGAACTGGATGCTAGTAAATGTCTCCAGTTCTTGAAGTGAGTCATGAGGACCTCTAGTAACACAAATACCGTAGCTGCGCTACACAGTGTCAGTAGTGAAAATATTTTCTATTGAATGACAGGTTATTTAGTTCAGGACATACTGTTTATGATCCTATTCCTTCTCTTTAGTTTGGATAAAGAGGCTACTTTCTCTTAAAATTAATGTATTGTTTGTTACCTTGTAATTATATATGATACTGACTTCTGATGAAAGCAAAATGCATCATATTTTTAATGTATTGATATTTTTTCAGTGTATGTGAATACTGGTTTTACTTCTATGTTATACCTTGCATTTATTTGCTGCTTAAATATTGATTTAATTAATTTTTAATCTCCCTCCTTCTCTCGAATTACAGCCAAGTGTATCTATGGAGGCAAAGTGCTAGCAGAAGGTCAACGAGTATTAACCAAGAGCTGCAGGGAATGTCGAGTAAGTTTCAGTTGTATAAACCTTTCCTGATTTTAAATGTATCTGTGGTGTTCAGAAGTGACAGTGAAAAGTTAGCGCATTTCTTTAGGCTCCCTTCATGCAAATGTGACATCTGTTGTCTTGAAAAAGGTGACCTTGAAGTCACTGGAAGCCACAAATACGAAAACAAGGCAGGAATATGACCCTTGCAGGATAAGAAAAATATGAGCAAAATGGTTTGGAAGAATGTTTTCTCTTATCTCTGCCTTCACGAGCTTTAGAAAAAAGTAAGAGTCTCTTGAACAAATTACTTATTTCAGCCAAATTGCTAAAATTTGAAGCAACCTTCTTGTTATATTGTATGAGTTACTCTATATTTCCCCTAGTATTGTTCAAACTATGTATCGTTCTTCTAATAATTGAGGTAAATTAGAGAGTACGGGAGCGGATGGAGTTCTTTCTTGGCAAATTCATGACATTTGGACCATGACAGTCAATATTTAAGAACCCAGGTGAATGGAGGCTGTGTTAGATCCGTTCAGGGAGCGTTGGTGAATGTGCGTTGGAAAAGATTGCAGTGATCTGGTTATTGTTGTGCTTGGAGCTGAGTGTAGAGAGTAGCAATTTTATGTTCACTAATGGAAATGGACAATAACTGGTTGCAGATGTTGTGAAAACAGCTTGTTATGCAGAATTACTTAGCTATTGTTACTGTTGAGCTGTATGGGGTGATCAGCACTGTGTATACAAATACGTGGGGAAGGTCGTTGCCTTGGAAGGCAGACTAAGATGCCTGTTATTTATAATATAACATAGAATGTTTATTTGAGAGTGAAAGTACATGTATAAAATAAGAACAGGAGTATTTTCCTGTTAAAGTGAAACCAGAGAGGATGATTTGAATTATGTCTGTGGAACTTCTCTGTGCTATAAATTAAAGTGTTACATACATCATTAGGAGTATGATAATGCATTCATGAAGATTAGAAGCAAATACCAACCATCAAATATCTGTCATTAAGAATGAGTAAAGTAATGAAAACAGCTTTTGTATTTTGCTTATTGTTACAAGGAAAATGATATGGCAGTGTTAATTACAGTAACATTGCAGTTGGTATTTGCATCTTAATTGACAGTATTGATAAATATTCAAAATGGCATCTGTGAATGAGACACCATAAAAAAATGTTTGATGCATGCCTTCAGAAAAACCCCAACAAACTGACGTTCTTTCCATGAGTGTGCTTCAACAAGATATTAAACCTCACTGGCCTGGGAACGTTTTTAAGAAGGTGCTTGCATCTGTTTCTGTGGGCTGGTGTATCTCCATGCAGGAGGTTCACTCAATATGTCTTCAGCATGACCTCCTAAATCTGACCTGCTTGTCTGCTGCCTCAGTTAGGGATGCTCACTAGCTGAAGGATGAATGGTGATGAGTCAAACTGTGACTGTGTCATTGCTTTCTGTCCTGTGTGGACAAGGTGTTGTATAGATAAAGGAGGGACTTTGTCATAGGGGAGGATCATACAAAATGATCCTCCCCTATGGTTTAATTTTCCACATTTGAAAAACTGACATCAGGTTTCAAAAGCTGCTGGTCCATGAAGGAATGGAGTGGAGGGTACACATCTATTGTCAGTGTAATAGTGTTGATAAAAATTACTTTAAAATCTTTGTGTCTGTAAAGGAGGATATATTTATAAGTGGGGTACTTCAAAAAGCTTAAATTGAAATTTCACATTTCAATTTTTATTTGAAGATAGATTCCTTATTCTGTGCATAGGTGCTGATCCAACCTTGAGGCTTTTAACTTGTATCATTTTTCCATCTTAAAAAAGAGTAATACTACTACTGATGGATCCAGCTATATCTAAGATTTTCTGTATCAGGCTGAGAGACCTTTTTTCAATTTTTCAAAACTAATCCAGACTAAAAATATTTATGATGCACATCCTCTTAACCATAAGCACAGATGTTATTCATGAACAACCATTCCCAGCTGGAATCCTGCCCACAAACGCTCTTTAGATGAATCTACAATGGCAAAATGAGTGCACAGGTATTTTTAACAATCACAGAACAGTTCAGGTTAGAAGGGACCTCTGGAGGTTATCTTGCCCAGCTTGAGCAGGGTCACCTGGAGCCAGTTGCCCAGGACCGTGTCCACATGGCTTTTGAATATCTCCAAGGATGGAGACTCCAGAGCTTTCCTGGGCAGTCTGTGCTGGTCCTTGGTCAGCCTCACATTGCAAGAGTGTTTCCTGATGTTCAGATGAGTCCTGCTGTGTTCCAGTTTGTGCCCATGAGCCCTGGTCCTGTCACTGGGCACTGCTGAGAAGAGCCTGGCTCCATCCTCTTGGCATTTTCCCTTTGGGTATTTATATGTGTCTGTAGGATCCTCTCTGAGCCTTCTCCTCTCCAGGCTAAACAAGCCCAGCTCTCTCAGCCTTTCCTCCTGTGGGATGCTCCAGCCTATTATTTATCCTCATGGTCCATGGCTGATCTCTCCCCAGCTGTTCCATCTCTCTTGTGGTGGGAAGGCCATAAAATACAAGTGTGTATGAGCTTCTGATAACTGCACCTTTCTGCATTCAATAAGTGTTTGATTTTTTGTTTTTTGGTTTGTTTGGGGTGTTTTTTGGGTTTCACCAGTATGGTGATGGGGGCCATTTTCCATGTCAGTGGAAAGATTTTAACAAGTTTTGTTGGAGTGGGAATTTGCAGTTGATCAGCTGCCTGTGAATGACATGATGCCTGTTCATAACAGACAACATGCTTGACAGCAAAGGGTACAAAAATAAATGCCTGTTCATAAATGCTGGGAGCAGGCAGTCACAGTGTGCCATAAAAGATGGACAGTTTTCAGGAAGGTTGACTAAAAGTTTTTTGTAAAAATAAGGAACTATGTGCTTCTTAAGAGTGACAACTAAGGCTGCTGTTTGAAACTGTCCTAAGACACAGTTCAATAACAGCTTGTTGTGCCTTAGGAATGATATTCCCAGATGTGGTGCTCTCACTGAAGCCGCTTCCCTGTGTGGGATGGAGAGGAGAATTGGAGGCACAAAGATCACGGGTTGAGATAAGAACAATTTCCTGGAATCTGCAAGGAATAAGAAAATAAGCAGTAACAGCAACAATACTGATGACAAAGGGTACAGAGAAGAGGTGATTGACTCACAGGGAACAACAATACCCAACTGCTCCCTCTGCACCCCACCAGCCCCACCTCAGAGTGAGGTGGTGTAGAATAACCTCCTGTCCTGGCCATGCCCCTCCTGGTTACTGCAGAGATCAACCCTATCTTGTCTGGAGCCAGGGCACAGATAAATTCAGACAGGAAGAAAACCCCCACCAAAATAGCCTTATCTGAAATCTTGCTGTTAATTTTCAAAGCTGATCATGTGAAATGAGCTGTTTGTTGTTCAGATTTTCACTACATATCACTGATTAGGCTTACATCCAATCCTTTTTTTATGTACTTACCTTGGTAATTACAAGAAATTTAATTATCTTGTTTTAAATTTCTGACTCCAGATATCATTCTTTATGGATTGTATGTCACAACTGAATCTTGATATATTTATTCCAGAAAAAAATGTCTTTTTGACATCTATTGCTGTTCACATTCTATGACTGCTACATATGTGAATTGAATATAAAAAGGAGTAATTTTTCTAAGGCTGCCTGAAGCAATAATTCTGAAGTGTGAACTCTTCTTACTTATCTCAGTGGATAAAATCTGAAATCTGATGATGATAATTCTTATAATTGGATCTGTAGTACTTTATAACAAATTAATTTTAACCCAAAGAGTACTCAACATGGAGATGTTTTAATTGTTTTAAAGCTTAATTACAAATAAGTTTAATTTGTTTTCCCAAGATGAAAATTCTGCAGAAAATAGAAAACTTAAGGAAGTAAAATCTTCGTGTTGTTAAATTAATGGAATTCTCAATTTGTGTTCTTTAATCTCCTTGTGAGTCACTAAAGAAGCAGTGAGCTTGGAATAAATTTGTCTTTAGCTTTTTGACTCATCCTGACACTTGTTTGACTTTGACACCATTTCTTTCCATATTTTTCTGGCCAGGTTTATTGTCAGTCAACACTTTCTTTCTGCTGTAATTGTCCTGTCTGAGCTTAAATAGGCAATGAGTTAGAGCCAGAGCTTTTCTAGCTGGTTGTTTGATAACATGATAGTAAGTGATGGCTCAATGTCTGGTTCTTTTGTCACCTTTGATCCTGCAGTTGCACAGACAACTGTGGAGGATTCCTCCCTTTCCCCTGTGGAAGTGAGATCAGGAGGAGACCTAATGCCTCCATTAAATTCACTGTTCTTGTGGGCACTTGCTCTGATGATTTGTACCCTCTGTGCTGCTGTAGGCAGCTGTGTTTTCCTATAAAAAATAAGAAAAGCAGATGCCTGTGAGGTTTTTTTGGCATTATTTTTCAGGACAGCAACTGCTGCAGCTTGCCAGAGGAAGCAATTGGCCCTTCCTAGCCTTAAAATTGTGATGTCAAGGGCAGTGATGGGCAGGGATTACAGAATGGTCAGATTTGCATTCCCTGGCTCAGCTGCACGTCTCAGCTGTGAGTCCTGCAAGCTGCTGGGCACCTCAGGCACATCATTTGTGCCTTGTAGACTCAGCAGCCATTTCCTAAGTCTGTAGGGCAGCTCGGTGCTGTGAGAGCTGCTTGTGGAGCCTGGAGGGACAGAGCTGGGTTGGTGTGCTGAGGGGAAGTGGCTGATGACCAGCAAAGGTTTTACCTGTGCACCTGAGCCAGTGCTTTGGTGTGGCACAGTGCTGTGTAGATATGAAAGCAAGCTTCTGCACTGAGGTGTTTCTTCATACAGGGTGGACTCACAGGTAATTTCAATATCCTCTATTCAAAGTCAAGTTTTCTGGTCCCTCAGATTATGAGAATGATGGCTTTAGTGAGGCTTTGTCTGTTTTTCAGTATTGGTTTTCCTCTGGTTTCCTAGCCCTAGATATGTTTGGATCATATTTTTAAGCTTGTCTCTGCAGTCATGATAGCTGGAAAATGAAATTTCTTCATTTGAGGAAAGCAGAAATTCTTACTCCACCTTTTTGTTCTGCCATCTGAGATGCCATGAAAAATATTCTGGAAGGAGTGGGGACAAGACTGATGGTAAAAAGGTGTTTTGGCAGCATAGCAGGCTGCCTGCTTTCTTAGTGGAGTTTCATAGCTTGGAAAATGAGATTACTGAGGTGTGGACAGTCCTGTGGGGTAGTTGCTGTAGTTCCTACTGAGCAAAAATCCTAGTTGTTAATTTCTGCTCCACTTGCCAGTTTTCAGTGATGACATAGCTGCAGAAAGGGTGCTGAACAAGTAAATGATGGTATGAAGAAGGCTGGAGGGGGGATAAGGTAGAAGAGGCTGTTTTGGGACAAGATTTTAAGGAACAACAAACTGAATGCTGGAGAGCTGTTTGGTCTGGAGACATGGTGAGGCTGATCTGCTGCATGGGAAGAAGATGGAGTAAGATTGGTGAAAAAAATCTCCCCATGAAGGCTCTGTGTCTGTGATTATAGAAAGTTTCTACCAGCATCTAGAGCTCCTATCACAGTCTTATTCTAAATCTAGAAATCAAAATCATAGAAATGCCTTTAGCTTGATTTTATACAGCAGTTTTATAGGGATCTCTCAAGATGAGTTTTCTTCTCTGAAGGACCTAACTTTGGAAATAAGGTGATCAATAGTTCTAAAGAACAGACTCTTGTAATTGGACACGACAGAACAACACAACATTTGAAAATACTGGTCTTGCTGAGTAAATTTGACTTGAATAACTTGTCAGTGAAGTATGTGGACTGTGAAATAAGAGGAATAAAATTCAGATTTGCAGAAAGCAGGAAGACTGTCCTTAACCCAGAATGAATTTAATTCTTTCAAATATTCAAAAAGAAGACAACTATACTTTGAGACTACATATTTACATTTATTTATATATCTATATATAAAAATACATTCATATCTATATCTATATATATATCTACATTTATTTCTATACATACATAAAACTAGAATAGAATTTTGAGCTGAAGTGCCTTGTCTTTTAATAATCTTTTTTTTATGCTGGGCAGAGAAATCCACAGTATATTACTCTAGATTTTATGTTAAGGTGGAACGAATGAATTTAACTTGCTTCTTGCTAGTTTACTAGGATTGTTACTGGAGATTACTAGTGCTGTGGATGGAAAAGTATGTGATCCTTGCCACTGCCTGTGTTTTCACCAATGTAATTTTTAAAAAATGTTGTTTATTTTCAGAATGGAGTTTTAGTAAAAGTAACAGAGACTTGTCCACCACTGAACTGCTCAGAAAAAGATCACGTTCTTCCAGAGAACCAGTGTTGCAGTGTTTGTAGAGGTAAGCCAGCTTGAAAGGAATAAAAANGAGGCTGATCTGCTGCATGGGAAGAAGATGGAGTAAGATTGGTGAAAAAAATCTCCCCATGAAGGCTCTGTGTCTGTGATTATAGAAAGTTTCTACCAGCATCTAGAGCTCCTATCACAGTCTTATTCTAAATCTAGAAATCAAAATCATAGAAATGCCTTTAGCTTGATTTTATACAGCAGTTTTATAGGGATCTCTCAAGATGAGTTTTCTTCTCTGAAGGACCTAACTTTGGAAATAAGGTGATCAATAGTTCTAAAGAACAGACTCTTGTAATTGGACACGACAGAACAACACAACATTTGAAAATACTGGTCTTGCTGAGTAAATTTGACTTGAATAACTTGTCAGTGAAGTATGTGGACTGTGAAATAAGAGGAATAAAATTCAGATTTGCAGAAAGCAGGAAGACTGTCCTTAACCCAGAATGAATTTAATTCTTTCAAATATTCAAAAAGAAGACAACTATACTTTGAGACTACATATTTACATTTATTTATATATCTATATATAAAAATACATTCATATCTATATCTATATATATATATCTACATTTATTTCTATACATAGATAAAAC